>VXAU01002185.1:355374-474130 GCA_013399695.1 Formicarius rufipectus
GGGGGGGGGTGGGATCCACAGGCGCAGCGGGAACCGGCAGGCCCGCCCGCGGGGAACCGGGCCCGGCCCTGCCTGCCTCTGCCGGAGCGCCGGGGCCGCTCCTCACGGAGACACCGCGCCCGGCCCGGCGCTCCCTGCCCCGCAGCCCGGACACTGGCGCTCCTGGCCCGGGCCGCCTCCCAGCGAGTTGTGCAACTTCTCGGCAGAACGTTCTCTGCTTCCACGCAGGAGGTTCTGCCCCCTTTCGCCTCACGGGATGTGCATCGTTGCTTGGGCAGGTGTTGTTAACGTGCTCTATTTTTTTTTTTCCCCTTTCAGTGACTGGAATGAGCCCTTTGTCACCGTATTTAAACTTGGACCCCAAATATCTAGTACAGGTGAGAAGGTGATTTGGTTTTCTTGTGTAGAACTTGATTCCAGTGTTTGCTCGACCACATGTGAATGTGTCAAAACTCGTGCAGTGCTGTGTAGTGTGTACTGAAGCCTTGAAGTGACAAACAGTGCAAAGAAACGATTTTTTCAGTATTTTAGCTAATAAAAGCTTGCAGTGCCATGGAGATCTGTCTTCTAGAAGACCACCAGTGATAATACAGAGTGTGTCAGTACAGGCCTCCTGCTATGGAAAGGAGGTGGTCTCCCTCCCTGCCCTGAGGCAGGCACATCACACCAGTTTTGACATTGATCACACCCTCCACTGAGTCCCCTCCATCAGTAAGAGCAGCCAGAATCTCTGCACTCTTTTCACAGATTAGTTTTCTGAACGGTGAGAATTTGGATGATTCATTGGTTAGTTTTCTGAACTCTGTGAAGTTTTGAACTTTACGGAGGTGTTCAGCCAAACCCCAAACCCAGTAACAGGGTTTGTCATCACAGCAGCAAATTTAACACCACTTTGCTCGAGTGGCTTCCCAGCTGAAGGAGAACCATCATGAAGTAAAACTTCCCACTTTGTTCTACAGAACAGTGTAGCTGTCACACATAGCTTAACATTAGTTAATAGAAAATGATGCCACTGTTAGGGAAAAAATTGTTTGACCTGCAATAATGTCCTTTTTCTGCAATATCAACTGTAGTCGAAAATGTTTAAGGTAATCCAATTAGGATGCGTGTCTTAATTTTAGGTTTTTAATTTTTCTCTCTCTGTTGCTCATTATCTGAGAACATTACATTTAGTAGAATTAGCACTGAAGGTCAACGGTTGTAATATGTTAATCTGTGTGTCTTATGTTTGATGGTATGGCACTTATTTTCTAACTATAAGGTCTGAATGCAATTCTGGGGGGCTGTTTATTATGTTTCCCTTTCATTAGAAACTGTTGTAGCCTGGGTTACAATGTAACATTCCCATAATGGCAGAAAACTGGAGCTAGGCCTCTGTTTCTGTGTTCACTAGTGTGACCTGCTGTTGTTGAGTGGTCCAAAAAAATGCTAAGTGATTATTTAGACCTCTCCCAAAAACACTCCCCCAAATGTCTTGGTTGTTTAGTACAATATATCTGGGAACATGCTGGTGTTAAAAACAGAGGTTTTAGAACAAAGTGTGTTTATACTAGTAGATTTTAAAAACAAAACTGAAGTTTGCTCTAAATTAAAAGGTGTTGGCATCAGTGTCATGATACACTTCTAAAAATACTTCTGCCGTAACACTAGAGACTACAGTCTGTGTTGTAACACTTCACTGCCCTTATGTTTAGCAGTAGTGTGTTGAAATAAAAGGGAATTCCATTTAAATGTGACAAAGTTGGGTTTTTTTAATCTGAACAAGTTGCCCAGGCAAAATGTGGAGTCTCCATACATAGGAGCACAAGACGTGGGAGTGGCCAAGTGCCCAGCACTGGCTGGCCCTACTTTTAGCAATGGGAGTTGCACCAAGCAGCCTCCACAGGTCCTTGGGATTCTAAATATTCGAGGAAAAAGACATAGCTAACATTTTAGAATACAGGAACTTAAATTATTAGCCTTTAAATATGGTTTTGATGTGAAGAAAAGAGGTCTTGCTGCTTTAATAACTCATCAACACATGTCCCTCTTGTCCGTATCTGATTGATGGAACTTCTTTGGCCCACATTATACACATGCTAGTTTCTCTAGGCCATTTCTCTAGCTTTTTAGACCATTTACAAGAACACAAGCCTGTCCCTGTAAGAGGAAGACACACAAGTAAAAAACTACCAACCTTGTATTCTGTGCCTGATCATCATTAATTTTGAGTGTATTCCTTCTTTTTTTCACCTCTTCAAAACAGGTCACCTATTTCAGTGCATGGAAATACTTCTCTTGGTACAAAGGCACTTTAGTGTCAGAGTAGTGGGGAACCTTAATTAAGGCATTATTGCATATGTTGTCCAGTGATGAAACAATGCAACGTCATCAGACAACAGTATGTTTTCTGGAGGGTTTGTTTTGCCTGCTGCAAGATGTAATAAATAATTATGTATAGTGTATTTTATCCCTGTGCTAATTTTCCATAAACACTCATGTCCATCCTTAGTTCATTGCATTGGTGCAAGAAAAAAATGTAATATGGCCTACATTTTAAAGCAGGTACACTTGGAAAATACAAAAGCATTTGTTTTTGTTTTCCCCCAGGATACAGATGAGTTTATCTTGCCCACAGGAGCCAACAAAACTCGAGGCAGATTTGAGCTGGCCTTTTTTACCATTGGAGGATGTTGTATGACAGGTAGTTGCATTTTCCAACTTTTCCCAACTGTCCAGGTAGCATCTGTGCACTACAGTAACTGGCAAGTTTGTAAAATATCTGCAAAATATTGTCTGTTCTAGTCTTACATAAAAAGATATTTGACTTCAGTATATACACTGAAATCTACTCTCAGTATTTGTTTTTAGTATTATTTGGTTTTGGGTTTTTTGTTGTTTCTTTTTCTTCTAAAAAATGTAATAACTGATATTATGCCAACTAGGGGCAGCATTTGGTGCACTGAATGGTTTGAGACTTGGTTTGAAGGAGACACAGAACATGGCGTGGTCAAAACCTAGAAATGTACAGTAAGTGTTCCATCTCAAAGCAAAGTACACCTTAATGACAGTGTTGTTTCTTCCAGCTTGTGCAAGGTTAGATTTGAATGTACTGCAAAAGAAAATGTATTTTTTTTCATCTTTAGGTGGCACAAATGCAAATCCATATTGGTCTTCAACAAGTTATGAAATGTTTTTCATTATAACAATGTTCAGTTCAAGCTCTTTGCTTTTCATTTAGTCATAACTGGAGGGTCCTCTGACTTACCTTAAATGTTTGAGAATAAATTACTACCTTGATGTTTACTAAAAATCTACTTCAAATCAAAACAGTGTTTTTGTAAGTTGAAATACTCCCAGATGCAACAGAGTTTGCTTTGAGCTATATTTTGCTGTTTTTCTGGAGGAAGTCTCTCTTCTTTACCAAGCTTTTCAAAACCAGTAAGAGATTAAAATGTAGAAGCTAGGCTTGCCTGGATTTGCAAGGATGACCTTGGTGTGTGCTGCTGAGCAAGTGTTGCATGGTGAAAGTTGTTCTGGATTATGGCATCCATGAATACCCATGACACTGCCATGATTTCATCTTACCTGACTGTATTTTTTTGAAAGAATGCAGTAAAGACAGCAACATTTTCAACAGGATAGTTCTTCTAGAATTAAAGGTAGTGTAGACATAACTATGAGAAGACCTAAGGGAAGAAGACATAAGAAACCAGAGGAGTGGATTAACTGGAAGAAAACAGTTTTCATTCTCTGATAGAGTTTATACTGGCTCTGCTCCTTTTTGTATTCTGTATTCATCCCCTTTTTCATTACTTTTTTTAATTGTGACTCCTCCATAATGTTCTAGATGAATAAAATTGTATTGTGTATCTGGAATGAGCAGCATTGAACAAAACCATGTTGCTAGGCACAAACTTCAGCTGGCTGAGGCCAGGAGGTGGCAGTCAGTGCACACCCTGCTATTACCATGGCCCTGCAAGGGGAAGGCCTGCTGAAGGTCATCATCTTCAAACAGTACTTTAAGTTCTGTATTTTCTTTATCAGATGTAGGGAAGAGGCTCGTCTAGCTAGATTTCCTTCAAATTTATCCTAAATGTACACAGATTATTTTAGGAATTTGAATTAAATATCTCACAGTATGTCATGGTTATGGAAATTATCAATTTTCTCGTCAATTCAGAATTGATGTAAAGTTAAGTGAGGGTGGGGCTTGTAATTAAGGAGAGGTTGTCAGTAGCCTAGCCTCTTGGATCTGTTTTTCCTCTTGCTTCAAAATGAAGTTTTCCATTATTGTTTAGTTCATTACCTAACCATATTCAGTAGTGACCTGTGTCCTAATAAAAATTACAAAAACAAAAAAAAGGAAAAACAGTAGAAAATTAAATCAGAAGGAACATAATGTGTGACTCTTTCACTGCTTTATATGATAAACTAAGTTCCAGTGGTAGTCAGCTGTCCAGAGCAGTACTGTGCCTGTGATAGTGTTACACTGCTGGGAGATAAAGATCAGTCATTTCTTCTGGCTGCTGTTGTCCCCGTTCTGGAGACAGCTGATGCCAAAAAGAAGTGTCATTGTGCTTCCCTGAGAGCGCACTAAAGGTTTCCTTTCCCTCTTTAGTGCTAGTCTGGAAGCATACATACAGACATACCCAGGGCTCTTCACCTTCTCTTGGGGCTAAGTTGGACAAATGGAATTGCAAAGGATTGCCTCTTTCTTCCTGACTTGCTTTAGTCCCACACCACTTGCTCAGGCATCGCCACACTCCCTCACACATGGTCATTCTAGAAGAGCACAACTTTCTTGGAGATCTTTTACCCAGTTAACTCAGCATAAGTGTATCTGTCATTCTAGTAACTGTGTGTAGTCACCACATAAGGAACAATCAGGGTTAGAAAGTAATTTGAAGGGGAGTGATTTGAGTCTTGGTTAGGGTCAAGCTTGCCTTGAAAAGGGAGAAGGATTTTCCTAGGGCTCAACAGGACTATTTGCTTTCAGTATTGCCTGCATTATATGCACGGTAGAGGAGAGTATGTATTAGCAAGCTGCGTGTTTTTCCTTAATGTTTTGTTTTGAAGAGCTTTCAGTTCATTATTTCAGTTTTATGAACCAAATGTGTAGTGTAAAGACACAAGACCTACTGTCATAAACACTGCCTTGATGTAAGCACAGAGTGCTAAACGTTTTCATTCTTCTTTAACTCCCTTACAGAATTCTAAATATGGTGACAAGGCAGGGAGCATTATGGGCGAACACTCTGGGATCACTGGGTAAGTGAAGTCATTCTTTTGCAGCAGAAACAATTTTAAAGATGTAATTGTTGGGCATGTGTATTTGTGTATTCTCTAAACAAGAGTATTCTCTAAATTCTTATTATTAAATCAATAATGAAAAAAATACAGCTTTTTTCCTTTGGGCACGAGGACATTTCAGTAGACTTCAATATGAAACTAAAAGCTAAAATAGGGTTTAAAGCATAAATAATCAAAAGCTTTTAATTAACCCCCAAAATTTTTGCTATATTACAAACAAGAACTCTAGTTACTGAATAACAAATAAGTAGAAATTACAGATAATGCTTACTTGTAAATAAATTCCAGTTAATTCACAACTTAAGGCAAAAAAGTATAATTGAATACTTCTGAAGTAACTTTACTAACCTACAGAGAGACTCAGTGGTAATGTAATCAACTGCCTAATATTTGTTTCCATTTAAAGAGTCAACAAAATATTTATTGGAAGAAGAAATGTGATAGTGAATACAAAGATTTATTCTTTAATAATAGTACATTAGCTAAAAAAATCAGCTGTGATGCCACCAACTCTAAACTTAAATGTTGCTTATAACTAATACGGGTTAGGAAAAAAGAGAAAAGAAAGTGATCTAGCCTGATGCATGAAAAAGAAACTTCTGTCAACTGAGGTCTGAGTGGGGAGAGGCCATGAAATAAAATCATGTCAGTTGCCTTAGAAAAACAGCTGGAGAAGATTTCATGAAAGTCAGTGAAATAACTAATGCCTAGAGATTACAAGTTCTTTGGCCTCCCCCAGTTTTAAAAGACCAAAAGTTATACAGTTACTTTGAAAGGAGAAATCTAAAACTGAGGAAATTATGAACAATAATGACAAAACTAGTTGCCCTACAGCATTGTAATGGAAGTTAGCACTATTTAAATCAGAAATTGCATCATGTTATAACCCTACATATATTTGAATTTTGAGAAATGCATCAAGGCATAGGTCAGGTTGCATTTATGTTTTATTTCAGTCTTATTCCTAAAGAGTAGATTAGCTGTTATTCAACTCAGACATTAGCTTTTGAGGAATAATTGAGAATCCAGGTTTCTGAACCATAGGAAAAATGGTAGTTTTTTCACAAGAGATGCATATTGCCTAGTGAGTTTTATTGTGCCATTTTATTTGTGCCATTTTTTTCTTATTTTTTGTTCCAAATCTAATCAAAGCATGTCTGAAAACTGAGATGCAAACACACTGCCGTTCAAGGTTCCAGTTTAAGTGACACATTAACATGCTTTTTCAGCTGTGTTTGAAGAAAGATTACTCAAGAAAATGTTTGTGCATTCCAGTAACAAATTGTTATTTTTCTTACAAAATATGGCCTCCAAAATCAGAGAGTTAAGCTGAACTTTATTTCTGGGGTTTTGGTAAAGATCTGTCTTGTCCTAGCTACCTGAGAAGTTCCTTTCAAGAACTTGAATTATTTTTGCATTTCATTTTGCTTGTGCAGCATTTCTGTACCTCAAAGATTCTTTCGGCCATTACTGACAATTTTTGTCATTTTGTTCCTGAACAAGTCAACATCTGTGTTGAACTGTTTTAAAAAATGATGTTGAATTCAGCTTTTCCTTGCCCTCCCTGTAAATACTGCTTGCTGCTAAGACAAGCTGAAGTACCATTGCCTGTGCTGAATGGAGAAGGATGCTGCTGTTCAAGTCATTGACATTATTATGGTTGTTTATGAAGGATTCGCATGCTTTTCAGCAGAAGTAAAAGATTTCAAATTGTCAGTGGGGAATACGAGTTTATCATGAGGGGTGAGGATGGGGGTGCCTCTTCCCTTCATCAGAATGCACAGATGATAAGTGCATCCATAGTGAAAAGCCCATCCCTTTTTCTTTCTAGACCTTTCCAGGACAGTCCCTGAAGTTGTCCCAAAGCAGAAGGCCCTCAGTGTAAAGTTTTCATGCACAAGCAGAGGTGAAGCAGCTGTAAATGTGAAATCCTGAGCAATCTAATAATAATTTTTGAAAGAAGTGTAGCCATTGTACTCCAGCTCTTGATAACTTGATCTGAATGCTCTACTTAACTCACATTTCATTACTGTCACACATGGACAACAATTTTCTCTGCTACCTGTAAAGTGTTTTGTTTCATTTCACGCCATCCACAGAAGAGAGTATGAAGCCTGACAATACAAATTTAAATATTCAGAAGTTTTTTAAACAAATTTGAACTAATAAAATAATTTTATACTTCAGTCAGTGCTTTATATCATATATTGTCATGAAGAATGCTACTTTATAACCAGACTTTACCTAGAGAAAGAAGAAATAGCTATAAAATAGAAAGAGGTCTGGAAAAAAACAAAGGTGGGATTTTTCAGAGAATTCCACACCTTTAAATAAGCAGAAAATCTGTGCTTCAGAAGTGTAATCTAAATAGCTTCACCAAGCTTGGATTCTAAGTCTTCTGCCTCAGGCAATGAGAGTTTTAATTTGAATTTTTTAATCTTTTTTCCCCCTCCAGCTCTACTTTACAGTGCATTTGGAGTTGTCATTGAAAAAACACGAGGTGCAGAAGATGATCTGAACACCATAGCTGCTGGAACCTTGACAGGAATGCTATACAAAAGCACTGGTAGAGTAGCAAAACGTTTTTCTCCATTTCTTCCTCTTGTGCTTTATCCTAGTTATTAGGATTCTCATCACTTTTACTAAATACTGTTCTGCTTTGAGACTTGACAGTGTAAAAATGGCAATGAACTCAACATCCCCTAACCCACACAATGTTTTTCACACAACTAGGACTATTTAAGGAAAATTTGCGCTTAAAATCCAGCTGAATTAAATTTCATTCTTTCTAACTTGCACAGGACAAGAATCACAAGAGCCAAATTATGACTATAGTACATATGTACTGAAGCAACACTCAAGTATTTACTCAGATTTAGTGAGATTGTAAAAAATACACAGCCATGTTTCTCAGCAGTAGCAGGAACGTAACATTGTTTCTCAAGTCCATGAGTGGATGAAGGCAAACAGGAGCTACCTTCCAAAGTAAATGGGGTCAGGGGAGGAATACACAGAACACAGGATGAAGATGAAACTCATTACAAGCAATTAATGTGATAATAGTACCTGGAGCTGCAAAAAAACCCTACACGCATGTTCCAAACTCAACAACTGGAAGTATCATCCTTTTTAGAGAACTGCTAGGTGCTACAGGTTGACATTACCACATGGAAAAAAGCCTTCAGTAACTTGATAAAGGCTTGGCTATATGGCTCACCTGCATTTTTCTGAAAAATAATTCTGGAATTAACTTTTGTACTTTTGTATATCTAACTGGGCCTTAATATCTTAAAAGCATTCCTGAAGGCCAGCTATATATATGGGGCAAAATATTTTTTAGTAGTCTTCTTTTCCTATTGGTCTAGAGTAACTGAAACCAAAAGTAATTGGCTTAAGCAGCCTTCATAAATACCAGCTTGTGCTCTTAACTTTGAAAGGGCACACAGCCCTCTTGTAATCAATTCCTTGGAATTTCCTGAGTGATATGACAGATTACCAATAACAGTTGGACAGGGGAGCAGTGTAGAAGCCTAGCATTTTCTGTAGGAGGTTAATAAGTAGAACTACCATCTAAGTCTCCAGTAGAAGCTTCCTCCTTACCTTTCATAAGTGTAGAGCTGGCATTATGTGTCATCTTTTTTTGGCACAGTGCAGCCACAGATAACTACCCCAGTCACACGCACAGTCATCTGACGCTACTGAAGTTTTTCTTACCAGAGCACAGTGGGACTTTTTGTTTTGTAACATAAGACCTACTGGGCTAATAGTAGCACTGATAAAGGCAAATGTAGTCAGTAAATCTGTATTCCTTACAGTATTGTATTTCAAGTATGTGTCGTGCACATAAACCTTAGTGCCCAGAAACTCGAAATAAATTTTTCACTGTATGCAGGAAATGTGAGCGACACAGTAGACCTCAAAGGTCAAGGATTAGTTCTCAGAATGAAAAAGATTGCATTCCTATCTGTTTTAAGAATTTAGTTCCAATCTTATTTTCCTTTTTTTCTTTCATGCTCTCTCTCTTGCTGCTTCTCCCATGCTGCCCCTCTTGTTACCTTATGCCAGAATGCCCTCTCTTATTCTTTATGGTAAAACTTCTAAGTTCTGCTTTTACTCAGCATCAGTGTATATATTTACATAAATAACGTTGAATATTTGAACCATGCAAAGCATCTGCACATAGATGTGACATATCTAGATTGTAATAATTTTCCTGTGTTACATAGAATGCCATGTGTTGGCATTAAAAAAAAAGAGAAAAATTTAAAAGCTGTCAAGGGCATTTAGTTATAAATGTCAGCTGGAAACCCCCACAAACATGCCATTGGAAATCAAGGCTGCTCTATAATTCACAATGTGGATAGAGAATTGGAGGCAGTGCTGTTGCAACACTCAGATTTCACACTTCCACACTGCTTTGTAAAAAGTGATCAGGATCATACTTCAGAACAAACTGAACAATTAATGGCCAGTCTTTTATTATGGTTTCATATTTAAACACAACACTGATGGAAGAATCACATTAGCTGCCCTGCTGCATTGAAAAATCCTCTTGTGTACACAGCAAAGCCAAGAGTGAATTTCTTAAACAAATGATTAAGCATTTGATGAGTGAACAGGGGAAAAAATATTGTGAAGACTTTTTGAAGGCTGAGATTTGTGGCCCCAGAATGGTCCCAGTTTTCACAATTTGTCCTTGTAGAAGTGTTAATCATTACCAAAAAGTCAGCAGTCAAACAGATTGTGAACATTCTAAACCCGTTGGATTGTGAGCAGTTTTGTGCAAGGCTACTTGACACATACTGTATGTGAGAAGATAAAAGAGGATTGAGAAGTCTGCAAGTGAGGACGAATTGTGCAAGTTCAGCCTCCCCCATATTCACTGGAAGTGGCATTAGTCACTGAAAGTTCCCCATTGCAGGTGACTAAAATAGTTAAATCCCCATTGTAAACCATTAGCTAGAACCCATCTCTCCACACTGCATGGCTTAGGTTAACAGACATTGAATTGAGTTTGAATGTAAAATAGATTTATGCAGTTTTGAAACATCATACTGGTTGACTCCTCTGACCAAACTGATGTCTAACCTTCATATTTATTTGAAATTAAATACCAATATTACTTATTAGATTTCAGCCCTAATGTAGGAATGAGAGTACAGTATTTACTTGTTTCACCAGCCTTACGACTTGATGGAAGCTGTTTTTTGACCACTGAACTTCTACCCAGAACATTCAGTTTGAGAAGGTGACAAAAAAGAACCCTTTGTGTTCCTCTGCCAGTGGCATATGTAATAGAAATATTACTGTGACTCAGCCAAATGGAGTTGTGCTAAAAGGGGGTCTGATACCTTAAGTCCACAGGGATGCTTTTTCCATTTAATAAGGTACTATTCCTTATTCCTCAGTTTCAAAAAAAGGCAGAAATTAATATCTGTGATGCTGAGGTTTTTTTCTGTGAAATGCTATGAAGCACAAACACATCTTAAAACAAACAAATGTTTAGCCCTCTTCTTTTCAACTTCTTTTCTAAATCAAACATCTTTCCTCATAATTATACTAGTAACTGAAAGTAACAAAAAAAAAAAAATAAAATATGATTGTCATTGTTCACTATGTCACTGTTCCTCCCTCCCACCATGAAAATGCATGTTGTTCCAGTCATCATGTCACAAAGGTGCAGCTGGCTGAGGATCCTGTGCTGCTCCTCAAGCACACAGGGTTGATCACTCAGGAAAAAGATACTGAGCCAGGTGGGACTTTGGTCTGACCCAGTGTGACAGCCATTAATTTCTCACTGAAATTACTGACAGAAACTTAAGTAAGCAAAAAGGTTAACTAATCTTTACCTCTTATCTGAGGGTTACACAAGTTGTAGATATTCTTTTTCTTAGGTAATTCTTTTTTCCCCTTTCAAGGTTAGGGGTAACAGGAAGTAAAGTAATGCTTTGGACAAACTAAATTACTTTGTTTACTTACTTTTGTGTAGTGGGAACTCAATTCTAAGCACAGCACTTCATGCTTTTTGCACAGTAGATAATAAATAATTTTGTATATTAAATGGTATGTGTCTGAAAAGAAGGGAGTTGCATGCTTCCAGTAGCTGAAGGTAGTAGTTGTCATTTTAAGACCTCAGAACCCAACTCTGAAAAATCAGTATGTTATGAATTAAGAAGGGCTAAATATTTTACTGACAGCAGTAAATCTGTCTGGAGCTCAGGATCAGTTCTGTGACATTCAGTGGGTAGTTCAGGGCAGCTGTGTTAGTTGACTGCTTCTTCAGCTATAAAAAGCCTCTTCCCCTTGCACTCAACCTGTTTTGTTTTGTTTTTTTTTTTTCTGGCCAGGCAGAATAGTTTTCTTCTTCCTATTGGGTGGGAAGGGGGTAAAGAGGAGCTTTTGAGGCAGGTACCTACTGCAAGTATGGGCCTGGGATATCTTACTTTTCTGCATTATTTGGAGGAAAGCAATTAAAGGATTTGCTTCTGAACATTGAAGTTCAGTGTTCTCAGGCATTTTAGAAGTTAAGAACCTCTGTTAAAACCTCTTTTAGCAGAACAAGTCTATAGGATTGTCAATCAAATGGTCTTTAGTGAAAGGATTTTGTTTCAGATCTGAAATACGAGAGAAGGGCAAAGCACAAACAGCACTACAGGTGGCAGCTTGTTGAGCCTTTCTTAGTTACTTGAGGACTGATGTCTAAGAATGTATTGCCACTGAGAGCAGTGCTGCACGGATTTGTGGGACTTGCAGGTGCCATTTACATGAGCTGAAGTAGCCCCCTCTCAGTCAGAAGCTGCTGAGTAAGAGTAAGAACACAGGAAATTTGAATCATGTTTGCAAATTAATTTCAAAAGCTCTAGTACTTTTAAATTTGTAAATTCCTACTGTTTTTCTAATTTAGCCTTTGTACCACAGGAACTACAGGGAATATTCCCTGTTTCAAGCATTGTTGTTTCTGTGTTTTAGTCGCAATGCTGCCTTAGCTGCAGCAATATGAAAATGGAACATGCCTTTTTGGAATGTGTCTTGCTTCAAAATAGAAATTTATCAATTTCCTCAGTATCTTTTGTGTCCACAGACTTTGCCCACACTTACAAGATGTCATGAAATGAACCACATGGAACAGCAGGAGAAAACTTAATATTTTCTAATGACATAGGACCACACATATGTTCAAACAAATCTCTTGATGGTTCAGATGGTCTGGTTAGCACCGCTGTATTTGAATTTGGAGCAAAACTGAGCTTGCCTTGTACATTTGAGAAGCTGAGCCCTTTAAGCCTTTTAAAAATATTTTTGTTCTTTGAAGCCTGAAAGGAAGAGAAATTGTTTTCAGAGTATCCAAGAGAGATACCGGAAGACAGAAAACTAATCACAATTTAACCATTATGCTTCTTTTGTTTGGCATAAGTATGTGGGTCTGAGGTTTCAGTTAAGGTATTTCCAGTGTTTTGTGTTGGAGGGTTCTTGCTTCAAACACCCCAGGAACTATCCCAGGATAGTGGAATAACATTCTGAATATAGAGACAGTAAGGTTCAGAATGGAAGATTTTGCCCTCATGTTGTGCCACGTAGATAATGGTTTTACCTATTGAAAAGTCCAGTTCAGTGTTAGGAGAGGCTCCTACCATGAAGAAATGCAGAGCTGTGCTACTGGAATGCTGTGCTGTGTGTCCTGGCACTGTGTACACTGGAACATACTCTGAATGCATAAACAGACAATACTTTATGGTAGCAGGGAACAGCAGCTAAAGCCAAAGAAATAAACTCCCAATTTACAAAGCATCAGATGCATCTTTGCACAAAAGTTGGGAATTGCTGTGGGTTTCCAGTATGCCTCATCTCAAAACACCTGTTTCCAGAAGTGTCTGTCAGCTGGAACTTTATCTTACTCGGATGTGCAAGATCAGAGGCTCACAACCCTGTTGCAGCAGGGTTTGTCAGGGCAGACTTGGTATCAGAGGCTTGCAGAGAGTGATTGTAGAGGAGGGGTGGGGACATGTTCTATCACGCAAACACAGCTGGGTTGGGAGTGGACCATTTATTTTTTATTTTTGTTAACAAGTTTCTAAGACTGCCTAACATTTCCTACCCAGCAACTGGGCTGCATTCTGCAGTGCATTACTCTTTGAAGTCTGCCACAGACCTGCACATCTCAAATGCAAGTCTCACCAGTTATGAAAGAGAAAACTCTGTTTTTCATAATTACTGTGGATAGTCAAGAAACTGAGCAACTCTACAAACAAAAATTACTGTTAACATTTTGTAGCAGAAGCTTAGGGAACCTGGTGGGATAAGTTTCTTTCACGTTTTCTTGGATATTTTCTCTCTCAGTAATGCAGCCTGTTCACTCAACACCCTCTTCAGGAATGTCCCTAGGTTGCCAGCCTACAGATAGCTTTTAGGCCCTGTGGTTGACACTCTGTAAGTGGGTTCAGAGCTGCCCACCCTTACCTGGCTGGCCCCAGCACATGGAAATACGTGGTGTCAGGAGCAGTACATCTTAGCAGACCTGTGTCTTTAGTCCACATGATGCTACGAAGTGGCTTATCTATCCAAATTAAAGATGATACTTTCCCTGTAAAATGCTGACTTCACAAAATCTGGAACCAGGCTTGACCATCCCTCATCTACCTGTTCTGCCATAGCAAGAATAGGATTATAAGAGGAAAGGAGAGGAATTGAACCCGGGACCTGAGGGAAGAACCTACAGGAACAGTCATAGCTCTCTCTGCCTTACATTCTGTGGGGATGTTCCACTTTCTGTGCACTTCCGTGTACACCCTAAGGGTTATGAATCCCCTTTGGGGGTTTCTGCTGTAATCAGTTGATTTCTGATATGAACAGCAGAAAATCAGCCTCTAACGTTTTATTCATTTTTTTCCCAGCAGAAGCAAGGAGTCAGTATTTTTACAGATTATCTGAAATACTTGTTTTGCACAAAGTGTCCTTTAAATTTCACCTGTGGCTTTTTGCCAGACACTGCTTGCACTTGGTTAGTTTTGTGTACCCAGCTGCAACCCCTTCATATGAAAAGCTTTTTGTGCAACAAATTCAGGATCAATTAGGAAACACAAGTGTACATTTGCTTTCCTAAATACTGATTTAGGCACATAGAGCATACTCAGCAAGTCTTTCCTTAGAACTGTTGAATTCTCAGCAGTTAGGGCAGTGAACTCTGTTAGACTTATACCCCAAAAAGCTCTCAAATGGTCACAGCTGGTCTGGCAATGATTTTTTTTTTAGAGTCTGTGGCTAGACATGGCTTCCAGTATCAAGTTCCACATCTGCAGCTTCTTGGTTTCATTGCATGCCTGGGAACTAGGAGGTGGTTTAACACCTCCAATGAAATCCATTTAACTTTGCAACACAGATAACACAATCTCAGTGTAACTGACACTGACAGCCTTGTGCACCAATACAAGCCTAAAAGCAATTCTGTGAGACAACTTTATGACCCACAATGGGGAAAAAAAAAAGAAAGTCTCTGACTACTGAGATGGATTTGTTTTCAAGTTTGAGGAACCTGAATTGCACTGCCAGTTTTACCAATAAGGCAGCAGGTTTTATCACACTGTCAGCAGAAACTGGCCTTGTTCTATACACTGTACACATTATCTGACTTGCTTCAGCTGCAGTGATAAACATTGCAGAATCAACCTCAGTGACATTTTCCCAGCATTGAGGGTCATACTCTCAGGTGTTTCTGTACATTTATAGTGCATTCTGGGAGCTCTACTGAGGCAGTTCCTACTACTGAGGAATTGAAGCATTTTGTTGTTTAGTAAAAGCATCAGAAGTCTCTGCTTCTGGCCCTTGCATGGGTGGAATGGAGATGGGATGCCCTTTGACTCCCAGCTCCAGCCAGGTAGTAGCCAAACTTGCCCTGTATTTTTACCTTCCACTAAGGTGCTCACAAACTGTAATTGTCTGTATGACTCAGGTTTGCCATTGTGAGGGGCAGTAATTTAGAATATTAATAAATCTAAGGATAAAGAAATTGTTTAGTTGTACACTCTAGCAAATTCTTGCCAGATTCTTAATCCCTTTCCCCTACTTTTTATTCTTTTATCAAAAGGTTTTAAAATTTCAAAGACAGAAAAGCAGTCATAGGCTCTGCACAATGGCCCTCAAATCTCTGGAGCCCAAGGTTATGTCCACATCAGCTACTGTTATGTCCACTTGTTTCCCTCCTGCCCCTTCTCCTTCCACCAGAGCTAGTTACTATAACTGAACAAATACTCTTAATCTGAAAACTGAAATGGAAGAGTTCTTACAGCAGAAAGAGATCATATTTAGCTATAAACAACTGTGTTAAGGAGAGATGGAATAGATTAAGTAGGACTTGGGAAAAGCCATCTTTGCTTCCAGTGCTCCATAAAGGTTCAGTGAGGCAGCAGTGCTAACACAGTTTTAGGGAAGTCATTCCAGCAGAATTAGTGACAGGATCAGGAATGACCCACCTTGAGCCTGGCAGGAGGTTTGAGAGGAAGGTAGAATTAGCACAAAGACCCCTTCTGGAAGGTTATCCAAAAAAGACAAAGCATTTTATTAAGGTACTTCTGGATTGAAACAGCTTCTTGGAAGTTGCTGTTAACAGCATTTCCTCCAATGTAACTGTAACAAGCTGCAATGTGTTTCTCTTTTTCAGGTGGAGTGCGTGGGGTAGCACGAGGGGGGATCGCGGGGCTGACGCTGACTGGCCTCTACGCTCTCTACAACAACTGGGAGCACATGAAGGGCTCCCTGGCCCGGCAGTCCCTCTGAGCGGCGCAGAGGACACGCTTGCATAGTCACCAATCAAATCAGTTGTCAGATATATCTGGTGCCCCTTCCTATTTTATTTACAGTTAGTGTGAAACTGAAGGAAGCTGTGCTGAGAGAAGGAAGCCCTGCTGGGAGGAAGGAACTTCTTGAAACCATGTAGCTGGACTGGCCCCTTTCCTTCCCGCCAGCCAGTTGCTGGAGAGGCAACACTATTTGTTGGACTTGCAAGTGAACAGAGTGGCCACCAAGACAGAGTCTCACCAGCCAGCCCTGGGCCAGGACTCCAAGGCCTGCTTGATCCCACAGCTGTCCCTGCTGTGCTGCCAGCTGTGTCGGGGCACACATGGCAGCAACAGCACTCTAATAAAGTCTGTCCATAGAGCATTCCCTGCGGGCTCAGCACACATCACCCGGCAACTGGCACAGGGCAAGGCTTGTTACTCTGACAGCACAAGGCAGGCTATAAAAAGGGACATCATCATTAATAAAAAGGGTGGTACTTACTCAATACCATTTTTATCCTTTGCTGTTCCTACTACTGGTAAGACAAAAGTGTGCTGCAACCAGTGACTTATTTACTGTTTTGTTTTGAAGGACCAACGTGGTAAAATTGCGGGGGAGTCCGGATGAGGGGAAGTGGACTAGCAGGCTGATGGTCTCCTGATGTGTGGTTGTGGTGAGGCATAGCAGAGCTCCACACCCTTGTTTGCTCTAACAAATAAGGAACAGATTGTTTGTGGATGAGGTACAATTGCTGTTGCAGAACAGCTGCCAATGGATTATCAAAAACTTGGGTGCTCCAGTGTCTCAGAACTCACTTAGCCAACAGTTAGAAAACAAACAGTATAAAGACTCCTCTAATTGCTTATTACAGAACTTCCAGTTAGCAAGAAGCTTTTTGCCCAAAATACCTTTTGTAAGTTTTTGGCAGAATGAAGACTGTGATGAACCTACACCTTCTCCAGTGCTAAAATTAAACCACGTACTGAGCATCATTTGTGCATAAATTAAACTGAGTTGTTAATTCATTCAGTAATTAGTTACTGTGTAACAGGTTGTTCCTTCAGTGTTTAACAAATTAAACAGGTAAATTATTAAGTCCGAAGACTGTGGAGGCAGGGCAAGGCAAAAACAGCTCAGCAATTTAGTGGAAAACACGAGTTTGAGCCTCCACACTGAACTACATTGCATCCAACAAAGTAAAGGCAACAAAACAGCAGTAAGAGGAAGGAATCAGCTCTTACCTTCCTCCCAAAGAAATACAGCTCTTACTAGGAAGGCTTCTTAGGAGGGAATGATACCTGAGACAGGCATTTTATAGAGGAAGTGATGAAGCTAACGAGCCCTCACAGCTGAACTCTATTAGCTGTGCTTGATACCAGGTCAGATTAGATGCTTTATGCCAGCACTTATAGCATGAAACCGGGTATTTGGTCACCCACTTTCTCAGTGCCTGTTTTTGTTAAGCCTTAATGTTTCACAGTCTTTAGTGGGCTGCATATTACTGTGGTGGTGTGAGAGCTGGACTTGCCAGTGTGTATTGTTTGAGGGCTGTACTACCAAAGAAACTATCTCCTTGCAGGCTGCTGAAAGTGATGTGGGCGCTGCCAGTGCTGTCGTGTGGGACATCAAGAAAATGTGCACTTTCTTCTGAGCGTCCTCCCTCCCTGCTGGCATCAGTGATTTCCTCCCCCACCTTTCTTGGTCACCATTAATTTGACTTATATTTTTGTGCTCTTGACCATGCTGGATGAAGGACTAAGCTGCTTTGAGGGATGATGGTGGGTGAGAGTTCCTTTTTAAATGTCAGGAACTCTCCAATGTATCTTTTATATTTTCTAGAGACTTTTTCAGGACAAAAATATGACCCAGGAACTCTCTGTCCTGATTAAATGGGAAAACTGAAGCTTAAATGTCTCCTCTTTTAGGTGCACTAGAGATAATGGAGGAAAAAGCCTTTTCAAGTTCAGATTTAGCACAACCTTAAAGCTAGGTTGATTTTTAAACAACTTAGTGTGTCATCTGGTCTGCAGTAAGCTCAGATGTGGAATTGTTTGCCTCAGGAGCACAGCCAAGTGCCTTTTTCTGAAATAGCTGTGTTAAAGCTATTAAAATCTTTGGTTCATAGTATGTTTGGATGTGGAGCGATCCATAGCTTGAGCTATGAAACACAAGCAACACGGAGGCAGCGATGAGGGAGGTGAACTGTACGTAAGGAAGACAGGGAACATGTTCATGATAATTCTGTGTATGACATACTGTGTTGACAGTTTAATGGCAGTCAGAATGAAGTTCTTGCTTTAAATTGTGAGCAAAATTATATCCAAGATCAGTAGGAATAAAAGGGAGTAAAATCAAGTTGCAAACAGGATTTGACAAGCAAGTTACAGCCCTCCCATGCAGCTTCAGAGCATGAAAGACTTTGCCTGTCTTGAAGAGCAGGATTTTGGTGGCAGTTATGGCATCCAGCTTTGCTGATAGATCCAAAGCAGCTTTCTATGCTGCAGCAGCAAGTGTGGGAGTCTGAGACAACAGGCATAATGAAAGCTTTTTGAATCTTGTAAAGCTGGGTTTGCTTAGTCTTTAGAACAGGAAGGCAAACCACTTGCACCAATCCAGTCAGCAGGTGACTTCTCTGATGGTTGGAGGAATTTGTTGGCACTGGTTTTGGTAGAAAGTTCCAGCATCCCTGAAGCAGAAGCTGCTTTTGAATACAGAAGGCAAATGTATGTTAGGGCAGAAAAATGATCTGGTATTCATAGACTGTTTCCTGCAACTTCAGGAGGGGGAAATCCTTTCTTATAGAGATGGTTACTCCTGTCCTCAATAAATTCTAAACAGGAACCTGGTGTGTTTTAAGTGGAGCTTTGTGTGCTCTGTGTGTGCTGGACTATGCTTTTGAATGCCAGCCCAGCACAGGGACACCAGAGGGTACCACAACCTTTTTGGTACATTCACAGCACAATTATCAGTCATGCATTCCCCCCTGGGGTGCATCTTCCCCCTCTGTCAGCTGCCCTGTCTCCCGGCCCTGGGAGAACAGCTGCCCAGCTGGCACCACAGCTGGCCTGGGGCCAAGGAGTGGAGCTGCTGCCCCAGGAACCCTGCGAGCAGCCTGCTCCAGGGACAGAAAGAAGCATTGCTCACTACAAGGCAGCAATCTGGTATCTCAGATTGTTCAAAGAAAGCTCTTCAAACACTTGAGAAGCCACAAATAGCAAGCATTCTCTGCTCCTGCTACTCTGACCTCTTGGTCTTGGGATGACTTAATAGTATTTTTTCCTGTCTTTGAAAGCCAAACACTCAGAATACACATTCAGGAGTTCGGCATGTTCTTCTAACAAAGAATTTCCGGTCCATTTAGAAAAAAATGTGTGTGTGTGCACACTCACACATGAAATTCGAGGTCTCACAGTTGAAAGGCTGGCAGACCCAGCTGTAAGTATTCTCTGATTGGTATAATGCAGACTGGAGTTTAAAGAAATGGAAAGTTCTCAAAGGAGGTTGCAGGGAGGGTTATGTTCAAACACCAGAAGAGTCAGAGAGGAACTCTCTTCCCATTGCACAACCAGACCACAAATGTTTTTCAGCCATGGGAGAAGAGGAGCAAAAGTTACTAAAATCCATAAATCCTCTTCAAGTATTCAAGAGTGATAAGCAAGTGTGTCACTTTGTCTAAGTCTGTATTTCTTACATCAGCTGAGCAAAAGCCCAGGTGATTCAGACAGACCAACAGCTCACAGTGCAGGGCAGAAAGTGACAGGAGTTGCCCACCAGGCATGTACCCTGTCCCAGGTTTCTCCCCTCTCACAGTGGAGCTCCACACAGCTCCAGGCAATGGTGAAATGAACTAAAGCACATGAATCCCATTCGGGGATGGAAGAACAACTGGAGCAACTCCCAGAGAGAGGCCAACCAGGGCATTTGCCAGCACTTTTTGTTAACCATCTTGCAAAGGAGACAAAACACACCATTGGTTGCAATTATTTTTTAATGGAAAAGACTAATCAATGTTTTACATAAATATCAATTAGTGACAACAGGTCAGTTGAGTAAGTAAAGGAGTTTTAAAGGCTCATAATGAACTGATATAGTAGCACACGATGACAACTATGAGGAATTAATTAGAAAAGGTGGGCTGCACGTCAATCACCTTCATTAAGTTCCACTGCGAATCACATCGGGTTATTATTGGAGTTAGTCGTAGTGCAGTCCTCCCATGCAGCAACAAGGACACGTATGAAGGGGACAGTGAACTTCCAAAACACTTCTCTGCTTCCAGCAGAAAGCCCTGGCTATGAAAGTACTAAAGCCTGAAGTGGTTTGCTGATGTTAAGCCCTTTGAGGGTCTGGTTTCAGATGCGCAGTGTCCCCTTCTCAGACTACAAACATTTTTAAACAAATGCACAGGTTCGATCAGACAGGAATGTGTTCACACTGCAAAGTGATACAGAGGTTGGATCTGGATAGTAATTTCTCTTCTACAGGGTTGTGAAGAACTCAGCTAACTTCCATTCCCAGGTAGGCTGCAAGGATGGGGAGAAGGGGAGGCTATTTTCATAGTCATAAAGAGCAATTTGTTAAGTGAATAGAAGTTCCACCAGAAACTATGTAACTTCACAGTTTTTCATGGAGCCTGACAGGCATGATCCACATTTCCATCTAACATACTTGCACTCTTTCCTATGGGCTCAAACTGCTAAGTATCTGAAGAGGTATTGCTCATGTTCACAGCTACAGGGATCTGAGTTATTGTCCCCACTTTCATGTGCATAATCATATGGAAATCCACAGATTAAATACCTGTAAATGGCATCAGTGAGAGCCACAGTTTGCCAAGTTAGTCTTCCCCAATTAAACAGCATGGCATCCATCTGCTGAAAATCATCTAATTCCACAAATATGACCTTTAAATATTATGTGGCCAAGATGCCTGCTTTGCAGTGGTCTAGTCAATTCACTATGAATTATCCAGAACTAGTGAAAACATACACATTTCATTTTACAGCTTTTTCAGTGACATTCAAATAGTTATTAAATGCTGGGGACACAGTAGGCTCTGATCTACCGGTGCATGAAAATTAACACCTGTTCCCTGAATGGCTCGAAAATTTGCAAGAGAATTTTTCAGTTAAAAATAAGTTACTGATTCTTCTGTCACGTGCCAGGTCCCATAAATCCATGCCTTTTTCACTACACATACTCAACTGGGAGATGTACCAATAAAAGATGCAAATGAAACCTTCAAAGTTGGCAACTATTCAACAAAAGAAATTGCTTCTAAATACAGCCTAAGTTACCTTGCAATCCCACTAAGCTGGAACCCAATGTATGACACAGTTGTGGCAGCCAAAAGGAATAGCAGCACTTCTAAAGTCACTGCCAAAGGTGGACGTTTCACAGCACCAGGAAGATTTTCCTTTATACTTTCACTGGCTTCAACATACTTCAAGTGACAACCCATGGAAGGAGGATCCTCGTAACAGATAGGAATTTGCTCACACCTCTATAGCATCAGATTGCTTATGCTCAGTGGGTTTACATTTCAGAATTAATCATAACGAAAAGGCATCTTCTGCACCATAACTCTGTTATATGAGTAATTTTTTCTTTTTGTTATAGTTTTAGAAGAAAAAGCAGACAACCAAACACAAAACACAAGAACTCAGCTGGCTGCAGTCACTCAGCATGATGTGCAACTGATAGCAGGAAGGGGATGATATCAACACTTCCAGTTCTTCACATCTAAATAAATTTAAAATGGGATTATTCTCTTTGATAAATAGAAAGCAGCACTTTGGCAAAAAAAAAAAACAAAACTAAAATTCCTCCTAGAATTGAGTATCTTGTCTTTTACGGTTTGAAGTACTCCTGCTAAAGACTATTTTCATGGATTTCAAAAACAATGACAAAGAGTTACTGTCAGAAAGGAAAAGCATGATGTCAACTGCAAATAGAAAAAAGAGAAGCTGCCTGGAAATTTATATATTAACTGTACATTCTAGTTGCAATCAAAGTGACCAATAATTTGAATGATTTACACAAGAATGTAAGTAATTCCTTAGCTTGTTATCTAAAGAGGAATAAAGACAAAGGAGAATGGTCTGAGCTATTAAAAAGGTCTATTGGAAAGAAATTACAACACTACATTTAAAGAACTGATGACCATTAGCTGCCAAGTGTCTGTGTTCTGTACCCCAAGTTATGTTTAGGCTCAGCTCTAATACATTTTGTGCATCCTACCTGTAAAGGAGATCGATACAGCCATTTTTCGTTATCTCCACTGAGTTTCATACAGGCAAAAAGGTCACAAACTGTAGGAAGGCCAAAGTCCTGAAAGAGAAGTCACCTTAATTACTGATCCCCAAACAAATACATCATTCTCGTGTATCTTCAAATTCTGTTAAGTGTCCAAAAACAAAACTAAAATTGACTTCTGAATCTTTGACATGAACACTTTCTTCATTTAATATAACATACTGTTTTTAAGTAACTAATAACCTTGAAAACAATAAAAGAGCTAAGCAATCTAAAAGCTGCCTGTCTGTATTATCCAGAAGAGCTATGAACATGGAAGAGAAGGAAGTAGTTAGAGCAAAACAATAAACCCAGGAACATAAGACACAGCAGTGACAAACTTATGCTCACTTGTGCTTTCTTGCGCAGAAGCCACTTATCTTCTGCTGGAGGAGGGTTTGCCTTGTCTAGGTCACTCGAACTCAACACCCAACTGTTTACATTCAAGGGGAGGTGGAATGGAGCCAAGAGGTCTAGGAAAGGACTCTTGAAACTCTTGTCTGCTTTTTCCCAACTTGTCTTTTCTTCTGCACTTTCTGCTTTGTGCTCAGCCTTGGCCAGCCAGCTTGTCAGAGGCCTTTCCAGCAACACTTTGAAGGGTTCTGCAATCTCTGCCGAATAATCCGCTTTCTCTGCACTCATGGGTTCCCCCAGGAGCTGCTGTGTGGGGTTTAGCCAGGTAGGGGCAGCAGACTTGGTCTTTTCATGCTCAAGGTCCGGCATATCTTTCTGGCTGACTGGAACTCCATTTTTATCCTTCCCATCTTTCTTCAGAAGCCACTTACACAGAGCCTCTTTTCCACAGTTTTCATCACAGACGCATTCTGAAAAGCTGGCACACAGCTCATTAGCTTTGCACACATCTTCCACTTTAAAGGGGGCCTGGGGATGCTGAAGAAGCCAGGCATTTAGAACAGATGTAGTGGGTGACTTCTTTCCATCAAGATGCTCATTTAGGCACTTCAGATTTCCCAGGTTCTCAATTTCCACATTTTTGACCTGGTTGCCACAACAATTGGTGCATGTTTCAGCTTTGAGGAGCCAATCATTCAAATTGCATTCTTCCCTAAAAGGCTTAAATTCACACTTCCACTTCTCATCTGAAGCAATATTTCCATTTTCTGTGTCAGCAGTGATCAGCCAGTCAGAAAGGTCCATCTCTTCTTGTCCAAGGCATTCCAAATCCTCCACCTTTTCAATAGTGGAAAAGGATGAGCTTAAAGTAGAGGTGGAGTCCTTGCGGCCAGGAGAGTCTGTCTTCTCAGCAACATCATGCTGCTGATTCTGAAGAAGCCAGTATTCCAAATTTTTCAGATTTCCCCAGGCTTGCTCAGAATAACAAACTTTGGAAGAATTCAAATCCTAGAAAAGACACATTGAAATACATTTATTAACACTAAAAGACAACGTTCAGTAACTGTTTGCATAGTTACAGCTTGAAGCATTAAGATAGTAAGTGCCAAAGTATTAGATGAACGTGAGGCAGAATGAAGCGAATTACAGAAGGTTTAATTCCCACCATATCAGCCTGCTATCAGATACTTCCATTTTCCCTTCTGTTAAAAACTAGGTTAGTGCACGAAAGGATTACCTGGCTGGGCTCTGACACACATCTTTGTGTAATCCATTCCTCAAGATTGGTGCTGGGAACATAGGGAGCCTGGCAAGCACCCGCAGGTCTGCTTCCCAGTAACCAGTCCGCAAGCGAGGCACTCACTGTCCCACACAGTGTCTTCTGCTGAGAAAGAATGTTCTTGGTCATGAGAAAGTCTAATTGCTGAGACAATCTATGGTGAACATCAACATGAATCAGAATTTCTGCACCAAAAGAAAAACCAGTCCCTTCTAACTACAAAAAAAGTAAATCTTCAACTGCCTGTATGACTTGAAGCCACTGTCCTGATTTGTTTTGTGATTCCAGATTGTTCAGAATGCAAACGACAAGAAAGTGACAATTTCTAAAACACACAGCTCTGAGATGTGTAACTCAGCCAAAACCCTCCTTCTGGCCATAATTCCCATTACTGATTCGTTACCCTCCTTTAGTGACACTGTCTGTGCAGAGCCCAGCATAACATTTTCCACAAATTCCTGCATTAAAAGGAATTGAATAGCTCCAAGCCCTGACCTGACAACATCAAGGAACATTCAATTAAAAAATTCTGACAGTCACACCACACATACACCTTCACATTATGTTCTTTCATGTCTGTTCCTGGAGCAGCTACCACATCAGATCAATTATGCTCACTACAGCTCCTGTTACTGGCTACTCATGCATCTTAAACAGAAATCATTACTCAAGCTCACAAAATATGCTTGAGTTCTCCTCTTCCCTTTAATGGAATTAAACACTCGCAGACACAGGTTTTAATCTTACCTGCTCACAGTTTATTAGGGTACAATTCTGCCCTGGGAACCAGGGAGAAGCATTTTCTCTCTCTGAGGTTTGCTGAAAGAAAAGTAAAAGTTAATTTAAATTTCCATTTTGTCCAGTTTCAAGGATGAATTCTACCATAAAGCAGAAGTGCAGTTAGAACCAGTCAGTGCTTTGGGGCTAACAATGTTCTGAATATTTACAAACAGAATGGAGAAAGATTTACTGAAAAATACCACCTTAAGTTCACTTCCTTTAAGAAAATTGTGTCCAAAAATACAGGAGAAGTGCTGTTTACATAAGAATTCCAAAGTATTTTTATCACAGAAAGCCATCTACAATATTTTAACTACTACTATCTAAACAAAAATGTAACATTAATTTTCAATTGCTGGAAGAGAGTAAGAATACAGTAGTCATTTCCTCAGCCTCTGCCAAGATATATTAAAATAACACTGACATAACCAGATAACTAAACCCAGCGAAAATGAGAACTACATGCAGCAGTTAATTAACCACTGTGTATTTATTATACAGCTAAAACTATATGACTCATACACAGGTTCCATTCAACCTGTGACTACAAATAGAAGTATCACTTGGAATTTATCACACTACTGAAAACAAAACATTAGTTTTTTTGAGACAAGTATTCCAACCCAGGAAAGCCTTGGTGCTTACCATCGTTTTAATTGAACCAAATGAGGTAATAGCCTGACGAAGATAAGATGTATCAGCCTCAAAATTCAGGATGGAAGACTCTTCTGGTTTAAGTGTAAGACTTTCCAGTCTGAAAGAGCGAGATAATAGTTACAGAAAGAAAACAAAAAAAAAATTGCAATCTTCTTTATCTGTCCTGTTTTGAAAGTCAGTCCATTATTTCATTAAAAGACTGCCAAGCTGACTTGGCACTAATTCAGTTAAAAAAAAATAATTTAATACTTGCATTAAAAAAAGGAGATGACTATCCACAAACCATGAACAGACTAAATAGTCATCAAAACACAAAATTTAACTGTCTTACATCAATTGCCGCCAGCAACTAATATTTGAAATAATCTGCACAAATGAATAACTCCCTGCCTGTTTTAACCCTGGTTTTCAATCTAAGATTAAAAAAAGAAAAAAAAAAACACATGAGAGGAACCACCTCAGACTGCTTGAAATATCTCTAGGAACCATTAAAAATGTAGTAACAGTGAGTGAGATCTATCATTACTTCTATTAAAATAATCAGACCAAATTTGTAAGTCCAAATAAAACCAACTGTGGTAACTTCCACCATAAAATATATTTACCTCTCCAGGCAAACTGCAATTTGGTTTGCTAGTTCATTGCTATAGGAGCGTTCCAGCTGATGAATAAGGCAATTGAACTGTCCCAAATACTGCATGGAAGACAAAACACATGTTATTGTTTTGGTTTCTAGGATTAAAATTGAGGCAATACTTGCAAGGACAAAGTCTGCTTAAGAATGCCACTGCCACCCAAACCTTACCCAGTAGAGCTGCTGTGCCTGCTGCTGCAGGGCCTCCTCCTTGAGCTGCTGGATGAGATCCACCTGCTCAAACAGCCAGACCTCCCGGCTGCGCAGGCATTCCAGGTGCCGGCTGATGTGGCTGTGGATCTTGGCCTTCACCTGCAAGGTAACACCCACAGAGCATTTGCCAAACAGTGTGAACAAATGTGCTGCGTTCATTACAAAATGCTGTTTGCCACAAGTAAGTGACAAGTACTTTTGAAGCAGTTTGTTCCTCAAAAACTAACCACAGTCATTGACAGCATCACATGACTCATGTCAGTAAAAGTTTCAAGGCTACCTTTAAAGAAGTAGCAAAGAGCGAAGTTATTTGCAATATCTCTCCATTCTAGTGTTTCAACTAACAGCTTTAGGAAATTCTGCACATCTAAGCTATTAACACAGGAATACCTTTATCAAGAGCATTACCAAATGACACAGCAACATGCTTGCAAGTGTCTAGGAAAATTTCAGGTCATCATGACAATAGTAAGTGCTCTGGAATCATAAAAACTCTCATTAGAGTAATGGTAGCTATAAAAATACCTTTAAAAATAATTTTAAATTACCTCCCGCCAGTTCTCTTTAATCTGCTGTTCAGCTTTGACAATTCCAGATATAGCTGTTTCCAGGTCCTTCTTTGCTTGAAAGCACTTTGCCAGAGTCTCACTGCTACAGGAATTTCTATTTCTATCTTGTGGTGGACTCATTCTTGAAGTGTTCCTAAAACACAGCGGAAAAATTTCTTAATAGTTTCTATTCCTCTTTAACGGAAGAGGGAAGGCATCATATGAAGAACCATCTGCTCTACTTCACTATAAAGGTGAAAAAAAAACCCCTAAGATCCTGCACAGATGCAAGTTTTTTAAACACAGATAAAGCTTTCTCCAGGAGCAACAGTGGTCTCTCTAATGCCTTGGCCCACAAAATTTGCACAACTGCAGGGAAACCAACGGATATCTGACAAGAGCTTCAACCACAGGAGCTTAGGCAATCCTCCCCTGACAGTCTTCTCTGGCTTTCATGTCTTGCCAGCTAAACTCCAGAGTTGAAGGGCTGATTCCACAGCAATGCCAGAGCTGTGGGAGAATGGGGCAGGGGCAGGAAATGCTTCAGTCAGCCCTTTTTCAGGTGCAAGCAAATGAACTGGTTTCCATAAAACAGAAAATTCCAACAGAGTTTCATCAACTGAAAATCCAAGTGCTGATACACAGATCACTCTTTACTAAGCTGCAAAGGCCAACATTTCTTGAAGTTCCCCATTATTTTTGTTCTGGTCATAGCACTGATAACTTACTCAGCTTCAGCACAGCCTCAAGTAAAAGGGGCTCAGATACAGTATTTCCACAGATGTTAGACTGGTAAGGAAGCTGCAAGTAAAGGGAAAAAGATAATTCAGATTTTTAGTAAAAATCAGAAGGATCAATACAAGCTTTTTTTCTAAATGGTGGGCATCTTGTTTCTGAAGAGTTTCAACTCTCCTGTTAGCTTCAGGGGATTCCTGAAGCACTAATAAAACACTCATAGTAGACATTCTATTTAAAACAAGTCCTCAGCAACGGCAGCAATGGAAATTACCAACAAAATTAACAAAAGCATACACACACCCATCTAAAATGTCACAGATTTTACCTCTCCTCTGGAGGAAACTGAAAGGAGTTCTTTGAATATGATAAGATGACCACGGAGCTTGTGATATTGAGCAGCTACTTAGTCTGTACTTTCCAAACCCCAGGATCATATAAACTGCAATCCCAAAATCCTTCTACAGCCAAGACCCACCAGATGTGTGTTTCAGAGAGCAGAGGACTAGGAGTGGCTCACATATGGAAGCTGACACAAAAAAGGCTTCCTGTGCAGCAGGGCAGAGGCTGCATCTCCCTTGGTTCCCTCAACACCACAGGCTTCCCGTTTCTCCAGTGCCCCCAGACAGGAGACATGGAGCAGGCATAGAAGGCACTCCTGGAACCTGCACACCATTCAATCCCATCCTCACCATAACATCTCATCTTTTAGGAAGTGCAGAGCACAACTACAAGAGAAGTTAATTCAAATGTATTTTTAAGCTTATCTTATTCTACACCAAATTAGACAGGGTGCAGAAATCCAAAATACATCACCCTTCATGCTGTGCTATAAATTCCAGCTTTGTCTCTGTATCTGCACATTCACAGATTCAGTTCTGTAAGGTTTCATGATCTTTACCAGGCTAGCAATGTTCAATAAATGGGTAAGTTTTCTCCCTACAACACTTCCTAGACTTTATCTTGCTTACCAACTTTCACATACAACCTACAGGAAAACGTAAGTGGGAGCCACGGTTCAGAGATGTAATCTAAAAAATATTAATACAAAGGCAGCAATATGCCCAGCCAAGAAAACAAGGATGTTAGATACATCAAAAGCTGTCCTATACTCACAAGTAAACAACAACAAAAAATCCTATTGTTTATAATTTCATTTATTATATACTTACATAACAACCAAGTCAAAGTCTGACAGGCTAAATATAACTGCCATATTTTCTCACACAGCAGATAACGTACTTACAACTTTTGTGAAAATTATGTTAAGCTGTGTATCTACAAATACCAAGTCAAAAAATGCTGCATTACCGTTTATGTATATTCTGAATTTACACCATGAGGGAACTGGGCTCAATGCCTGAAGAAATGTTATTTTTTCACATTCTGCATTTGCAACTTCATACAGGCACAGTCAAAATTAAGAAGCTTATACATGCTTCTCTAACAACCTCTGAAACTACCATGTTTTTTGCTTTTCTGGTCTTTTATTTGACTGCAAGACTTTCTCTGAAATATATACAGAGAGCATGAGTACTGCCTTCCTCTCTTGTTAAAATGGCTGTTCTTATGCCTAGTCAAAAATTAGGCAGGAAACCTCACATGAGAGTTGAGGATGCAAGCCAATCCACCCTTCTCAATTTCCACAAGCCTCTAACAAAACTAAGTGGGGGTAACCGGCAATTTCTTCACTTCCCAGTTACCCCCCAATAGTACCGGGAGTTTAAGACGTTTCCAGAATCCACGCTCCGACACCCCCGAGATCACAGACTTCAGCTCAACAGCAACAAAATACAAGCTGCAAGAAGACTCACGGCTGCAACACACCGTCCCCTTTTTCGGCAATTTCCGTGCCATCCAAGCACACGGGAGTCCCCTCCAGGGCTACGGGATGCACACCCCCACCACCCTCAGCTCGCACTTACCTTTTATCGCGCCGCTCCCATTCCCAGCCTGGGGAATGGTTTCGGGCGGCCAGGCGCGGCTGCTCCCAGCCCCGGGGCGGGTTCGTCTCCACAGCCCGGCTCACTGGAGCGAATACCCCGCCCCGGCCCCGCTCCTTATCGGGCCGCCCAGCCCGGTCCCCGCCCCGCACGTCGGCACCGCCGCCCCAGCACCGGCCCCGCTCCGCTCCCCCCAAACACCCTCCCGGGCACTCCCGCGGCAGCTCCAACCGCGAAGCCACGGCGTTTTGCAACAAAACCGCTGTTTGCTGCAAGTTGAGGAGCGTGGCAGTGTGCCTTTTCCACGGGAGAAATGCAACAAAGCAGGTCCGAGGCTGCCAGGGTGTCCTTCTGCTGCAGCACCCCGGGTTCCAGAGCTCCCGCCCGCCCCTGGCCACGCACGGCCCTGCAGCGAGGCTCCCCACACAGCACCCCTGCCAGAAATCCCGACCATAAACCACTCGGACGCAGCCAGCTCCTGGAGGGACCAAAATGACACACACACACAATTCTTGTCACATCTACTCTTGCTTCCACAATGCCACACACAGCTGAGGAAAGCACACAGAATGCCCATGGTTGGAAAGGACCTTGAAGATCATCCAGTTCCAACATCTCGTCCATGGGCAGAGACACCTTTTACTGGACTAGGTTGCTCAGCACCCCATCCAGCCTGGACTTGAACACTCCCAAGGATGGGCCACATATATGCACATAATCAGCAAAAACATTACAGCCATGAAAACAAAATGAGGCAGGAAGATGACATTATTGCTCCTAACAATAAAAAACATATTTTTAGCTTTTTATTAAGTATCTGGTAGCTGGGGAGCAGAGGAGGATGGGACAACCATGCCTTGCCTGCACAGTCTGCAAACAGGCCAGCAGGAAACTGGTTTTACCAGCTTTTCACTTTCAGCACAACCCTCCCCGAAGGCCTTGGGAAGAGTATTGTTTTCCATTTCAAATGGTTCTGGAATCACCTCAAAAAGATGGCTGTGCAGAGCCTTTGCTGGGGAAAAGCTTCTGAAGGGAACGAATCCTCACATGGAACAGACTCTGTTTCCAAATGTAGAGTGATTCCTTCCAGTTGGCAGGACAAGGCTGCTGCAAAGGCCTCTCTGACCTGACTTCATGTGGTTTTAAACCCACTGGCTTGTTTGAACTGAAATCCCCATAGATTTCCATCTTGCCCCACCAAAAAACAGTAGTTTTAAGTGACTGTTCCAAGTCAGGTACGTGGGAGTTGTGGTTGGGGAGTGAAGTACTGTAAGTACACAACCGAGCCTCAGAAATTTCCATTTACATCCAAGCATAACAGGCACTTTGTACAGTACAGCACCAATATCTGTGTGGAGCTCCTGCTGGGGGGATTATTTTACTTTAAAACAAGTATGTACCACCCTATTTTGTAAGTTATAAGCAACACGCAGAAAAAAATTTACCTCTGACAGTTCTGAGTATGAGAGAAAGTGAAATTAACACCTTAAGGAATAGTAATTAAAGTTTCAGATAATACATTTTCCAAAATTCAGTTAGTTTTCAGCTGCCTGCACAGTATATGATCTGTGCCACAGACCTGAACACGAGTGGTTACCTCTTCACCTGTTTTAGCCCCGAAAGAGCATGGACAGTGTACAAAGCACTTGCACAGATACCCTACCGAGAGCTGAGCTCTGAGGAGTCACAAGTCACCAGCCCAGCTGAGACAACCAGTCTATTGTAAATATGTTTTATGCAGAGCACATACGTGAAATCACAAAGTATCTGAAAATGAAGGCCTGAAATCCCTATGCCATAATTACTGACAATACCACAGTAGGTATCTCAAGAGTGGGAGAGACAAACTGTTATCTTAACACAGATTGCACACTACAACACAATTATCTTCCAGACTTTTGTGTTTAAACCCCTTTGGAAAACAAGTGACAAATCCCTGGCTCTGCCTCGAGCATGTGGCCCCAGAGATAGCACTGCCACGCTCTCTGCATATCCACCCCCCAACCCTATGCACCGGCTCCGTGATGAGCAGTGGTTTTTACACTACTGCCAGGGAAAAACCCTCCCGTACCTGCACACCTTTCCCAAACCCACACGGAAGGTCCCTTGTTCCTCCGTCAGCTCTTCCCTTTAACGCCACCCACGAACACCAAGTTTGTAGCCGAAGGGCTGCCCAGCACTGCCCGTGGGAGCTGCGGCTCGCCCCACTTACCACACACCCAACAGCACAGGCCTGGCCAGCGCTGAGCGAAGCGGTGCGGGGCGGCCCCGACCCCTCCTATGGAAGCCACTCCTGCTTATATAACCTCTGCGGAGCGCAGCTGCCCACGAAAGGCCTCGGCTCCGCGATGAGAGAGGGGACTTCAAGAGCGCTGCGGCACAACCTCTCCGGGACACGGAGAGAAAGCGCGATGGGCACAGCCCCCGTCAGCGCGCCCGCCCTCAGCGCGCTGCCCGCCCCGCCGGCCCGAGCCAGCCCGGCCCGACCCTGCTCTTTGCGCTGCGCCGCACGGGACCCCTCCCGCCGGGACTCCTGGCGGCACTCCCGCTGGGATTCCCGGCAGAATTCCCGACGGGATTCCCGGTGGGATCCCCCGCGAGCCCCACCCCGGCCCCGGCGCGCGCCGCTCCCTCACCTGCGCCCACTGCCCCTCCGCCGGCACGCGCCGCGCCGCGCGCTCTCGCGAGAGAGCCGCCCCGAGAGACAGCGCCCCCTGGCGGCGAGGAGGAATAACGGGGGCCATCCGCCGGGAATAACGGGGATCATCCACAGGGAATAATGACTGCCATCCGCCGGGAGTAACAGGGGTTATCCACTGAGAATAATGACTGCCATCCACCAGGAACAACAGGGGCCATCCGGGAATAACGGGGGTCATCCACCAGGAAAAACAAGGTTCATCCACCGGAAATAATGGGGGTTATCCACCTGGAATAACGGGGGCATCCACCGGGAATAACGGGGGAATAATGGGGGCATCCACCAGGAATAACGGGGGTTGTCCACCGGGAATAATGACTGCCGTTCACCGGGAATAACGGGGGTTATCCACTTGGAATAAGGGGGGCCATCCACCAGGAATAACAGGGGCCATCCACTGGGAATAACAGCACCATCCACCTGGAATAATGGGGTCAATCCACCGGGAATAACAGGGGCCATCCACCAGGAATGGTGGACAATGCCATCCACCAGGAATGGCTGCCGGACACGGGGAATGGTGACCAGTGCCATCAACTGGGAATGGCTGCTGGACACCAGGAATGGCTGACAGCTCCCAGGAATGGTGGCCAATCCGGCATGGCGATTCCCCCAAGGACAGAACGTTCTGGGAATGGGGCAAAGCCACCGGCTTTGGTCTTTCTCGTGAAGTTCCCAGCAGGCATGGCTTGGTTTGGTTTGGCTGCACACAGAACAGTTTTTGGGGTTGCCTTTCCCCAGGTGGGAAGCACAGCAGGTGCTGGAAAAGAATCCAGTACTGCACGGGCAGGCAGCACCCCTGCTGTGGCTGCTCAGGGGTGGGGGGACCCCAGCCTTCCTGTTCCCCAACCTTCATAGGATCCCAGCCTTCCTGGGACCCCAGCCCTCATGGCACCCCCTGGCACCACCCAGGGCACAGTTGTGAAGTGCTGCCTCCTGTGCATGTGTGCACAGTGCTTAAAGCTCAACAGAGAATGTACAGGGGCTTCAAATGGAAAGGGCTTCAGATGGAAATCTGTATCTGTGCAGCTGTGTGTACATGTGGTACCTGAGCCAGCATTTCCACACATTTCTTCCCCTGGGCATGGACCAAAGAACCACTCTTTTGAACAGGACCTTACCCATGGTTGTGAATGCACATAATTCAGTGCTGACCTAAGTAGAAGTCAGCCACCTAATCCCAGATGTGCTGTTACCCTAGGAACTTGCATTTCAGGTATTTGGCTTTCCTTGTCTAAACATGGAGGAGACACAGGATGTATTACATAAACCTCCTCTGTGTATTTGGATTTGACAGGGACAAATAATATCAGCCCTGCCTGAGCTTGGAAAGTCAGCAGTGCTCATTGTTGTGTGCCCCATCCAGTTACCCAGGAGGACTGTCTCAAGGAAAGAGAGCAGCCTTTTCGGGATAGGCAGGCACAGGTGGTCTGTTAAAACAGGGGCAAAAGGTTGGGTATAAGAGATGTAGGTTTATGGGAAAATAAACAAGATGATCTGTTCATGTTCAAACAGCAGTGAAGATGGAGATGTTCTGGGCAGTTCCTCAGGGCTGGATAAAACTGTGTCACTTGTGGCAGCAAGCTTCCAACCAGACCACAAAAAGGAGCATTTTGGGTGCATAAAAGGGACCTACATATGCATCAGAAATAGTTAATGAGGATAAAAACCTGCAGCTTTTCCCTTCAGAAGTGTATGACACTGTGTGATACACTCCTGTACCCAAAATTCAGTGCTATTTCTTGCCAAGTGGGAATCCTGCCTGTAGTCCTGCAGTGTAAAGCCCATCCTGCCTTGATTTTGCCAAAGTGCTCAGTGACCACCTTTGCACACACTTCTTTCTTGCTCAGCTCCAGCGTGAGAATGAAGAGGAGAGATTCATCCCTTCACCCCGCCCCGGGAAACAGGAGCCTCGATAGAGAAGTGGGAGCTTTTCCTGCAGTCCTTGGGCACTGGCCTGCCCAACTGTACCACTGTGCACCACTCAAACCACAAGGTACTTAAAGAATGTTCTCTGGAGTGATGATTTTAGAGCAAATTTTATGGCGTTTAGAGAATATTTCTGGTTTCTGTTCAGATCGTTCCTCTTTCAGTCACTGCAATAATTTAGTTGAAGAGAATCAGCTGTGTTAACTTCTCTGTTTAACTCCCCAGAACGTAATTTCCTTGTTCTGCAGTGCTGCCACACAGTTAAGCAGGGGAAACACAGAAGTGCAGCTCATGGGCAGCGGCACAGCAAGCACAGCACACAGCTGGAGGTGAATCCAGATGCCAAGGCAGACTAACAAACTGCTCCTGCCATGGTGGACAACGAAATTCCAGAAGAGTCGCTGTCGTAGGCGTCAGGGAACCTCTCGCAGCTCCCGGAGGAATCTGCGGTTTCCTCAAGCTGGATGAGGGCTGTTTTCCTTTTGCCCCTGCCAGCCCGGGGGCATGGCCCTCCCTCCCACGTATCCTTTCTGACGTCTGGCCTTGGTCTCCTTCCAGGCAGGCTGTGTCCTGGCGCTCGGTCCCACAGCTGAGTGCCAGATCCATCCCCAGCCTTCCCCCCCAGCTCCTCCTGCCCGTGGCCACAGCGCGACCCCGCAGCCGGGAGCTGCTCCGAGCGGGCAGCTGTGCTGGAGTCCAAGGCTTGACTGCCCTGCAGGGCACTTGCAAAGTTCTCTTCTGTATTTACTCACCTTGAGTCTTTGCTTTTTTTGTGTCGAGCTACCTCAGTGCCAGAGAGAAACTGGTTTTGAACTCCCACACAAACGGTTTCCATATACAGACTATAAACAGATATTTTAATAACCATTTCCTGCACACCACACACAGCCTTTTTCCTTTCACTAGTTTAGGGATTTCTCATTTCTGCCAGCCTTTTAATTACTATTAATCTGTCCCACTTCATATCAAACTTAAGTACAGACCATACCTAACTCCTCACTCATCTTTCATTTAAAGAGGTTCTCAGAAAGGTCTTCTGTAGCCTCTCCAGGCAGTCAAACCAAAGGCAGAACTTACCCCTAGAAGCAACAGGCACCAGTGAGAACTCAGTGTTTGTGAATTAGTGTCCTGCCACAGATGTGAACAAATCTCTTACTTGTTGTGACCCAAACCTATCAATGCAAAAAATAACAGAAATTTTAACAAAATAAGTGTCATCCTTAAGGAGAGGAACAGAGAAAAGGAACAGATTAACTTGTGATAACAGAAATTATTTCTCTTGTGCAAGAGCAGTTACCAGCAACTGTAGAGGGAAATACCCTTATTTATGTACTACTTCATCATGTATGACATGCAGGTATAAGGACTCCATGCCCTATGCACATACATGTTGGTAAGCACATACCCTAACATCCAGATGTTTGACAGCACAGCAACTTTTGTGGGATAGATGCCTATGCAAGTAGGCTTTCCTAGAGATCCTGCATGTCCTTTGAAACAAAACTACATGTGTGGCCATTTTAATCCTCACCTGTTTCTTTCTTCTTTTTTTATTATTAACTTTTCCCTCCTGAAACACTCCAAAGCTTCAGCTGGTGGATGCACCTGAAACAGCAACCACTACAGTTACATATATCCTTTTGCAGAAATGGGAGATCCTTTGATGGCCAGAAATTAAATCTCTTCCCCCCTATGAAGGGGAAAGCACCCTCAGTTCAGGTATGATGGAGAGGTACTCCAACTCACATGTGCCTTACCAATGAGAGGAGTGCCCATTTGTAGGTTGCAATAGGCTCCATCACATCTTCAATGAGAGCAGGAATGGCTCGATAGCTCTGCAAAAATGTGGCAGCACAAAATGTTATTTTTCAGCGTGTTACTGACTTCATCAGCAACCTCTGCCATGACAGTGACATTCGTGTCACTGAAAAATAACCTTAAAGATGGTGCATACCTGTAATGAGACTTGCCAAGGCCAGGAAGGGGGCTTTGCTTCAGCACCTGATACCATTCTCCCTGTGGTGTTTGGTGGCCAGTCTCCAATGCACAGAGAGATCCATTCAACAAGCAAAGTCACATCCTGCAGTTCATTAATCCTAAACTCAGTGGCTCCTACACCTTGAAGTACTGAGGAAGGAGGTAAGTATTGAACATAAATCCTTAGTCATGTTCCACATATGCCACACAGTCAGTTCTCAAATAAGTGCTTGGCACACTTGGGATATTAAAAATGCTGTAAACTTATGAAATCAGAACATCAATGGAAAAGTTTGCCATGCAAGTGTAGAGCTTACTGCCAACATTTCAGGGTTGAGGAGATGAGCTTAAATTAGGCAAGATTGTTATTAGTCAGCTTCAGCAAAAACAGTTGGCTTCTGCAATGCTTGAAAGGTGGGAAAACAGTACAGGAAAGAGCTCCTGTCTGACACAGGGTGGGAACTCCAAATTTAATATTTCAATAAAGTATTTTATTTCATATAAAGGCATGTAATACCCAGATATTTCATTTTTCTATGACAAAAATAACAAAAAATGTAAATAATAAATTCATGAGAAGAAAATGCACAGGAAGGCACAGGCCTGGTGACTCCAGTGGGGTGCTGGCCTGTGTTTGAACATAAGGGAAGGGACTCCAGGGAGGTGAAAGCAGAGGAAAAGCTTCTGCTTTCTGCAGCACCAGGCAAGGTCTCAGCATCAGCACTCAGACACAGCACCAAAGGGCTCACAGTAGGAGGAATGAAGCATGCAAACAATGTAAAAACAATTTTAACTAACCTAAAACTGTTTTTACAGAGCTTCAACCTACTGCCAAAAACTTTTTCTGTCACAGACATAGATTGACCCTTTAGTGAAACAGCAGCGTTATTTTGGTCATTAAACATTTTGCACCTCCCCCCTCCCTTTATATATATATATACACACATATTCCATTCAAAATTGGACCAGGAAAGGACACAGTGCAGGCTTACAGTACAAGGGCTGTGTTACAGCTCTAGGGATTGCTCTTGTTTGAGTGGAGAAGTAGGTTGATGAACAGGCATCACACAATCAGAATGGCTCTCCTCTGCTTCTTCAGAAGCGCTTGTCTCAGCTTTTCCCCAAATCCTTTTTATGAAAGCAGCTACAGCAGCACAACACTAAATTAACCCCTAATTCTACTGTTAGAGTGAGCTCGATGGTGAAAAAAAGTGTGAAATTTAGCAGATGCAGATCACTACAAAAACAAGGATGAAAGTAGAATATAACCCATCACACCATGAATTCAAATTAACAGACAGGCTTTTCTAAAGGTGGACACCCTGAGGCAATGGCATGTTGGGAATTTTCCAGACAATGTGAATACAAAACAGCTTTTAACTTACCTACGTGCAGGAATTTCTGCTCCATTGGCAAAGCAGAACCAGTACCAGAGTCCGGGTAAGCAAATGAAACCACGGCAGAAATCCACCAGAGGAAGTGAAAGGCCTGACTTTTTATGCATGTGTTGTCACCGAGGGTGTTGTGCCTATGCCAGGGGAAGGACCAGAAACTGCAGCTGCCAGGGCATTACAGCACAGGTCAGGGCATGGCACCCAGGCCTGGGCAGTTCTGTGTGCTTCCTGCACCACAGAGAGCTGTCCCAAGTGTGTGTTGGAAAACACAAACAGAAGGGTGTTTAGACAAGGTTCACTGACCCCCAAAACGTGACCCCATCTCTTCTCTACAGTAAAAATTGTAGGAGGTGAGCAGGCACCAAAAATGCTGGGGAGGAAGAGGGGGTCTGTGCTGCCAGGCTGGGCGCCAGGTGGAGCTCAGGGTGTAATCCTGGCCAGCAGGAGTCCACCAGGGCACTTGACCCAGATTCCTTATGTTCCACTACCTTTAACACGGCAGGGCAACCAAGTCACTCACACCTGTGACACATTGTTGCAGGAGCTGTCTGTTGTCCCTGGCAGTGTGCGAAACGTCTGCAGCATCATTTCCTTCCTTGTGTTTCTCCCCTTTGTTATCTAAGCTGCCTTCACATCATCTGAGTGGCATAGCCTGTAGTATACTGAAAGCCTGATAATAAGACAGATGACATCTGTTTAGGTCACATATTAGAAAGGATTAATGCTTCTAAGTACTTACAAGCTTCAGCTTAGTACTCTGCTATCTGAACACATGGGCTCTGGTACATGTGACGGCTGTCAGCTCAAGACTCAGCACATCTGCAGCTCGAGAAACATGGAAGCTGAGCATCCAAATGACCACGGCAAAGGATATGCACCCTTCCCTTCACTGATGCAGGCTGGCAGTAAAAGTCACAAGTGACCGTGTGCTTACTCTGATGAAGGATCTCCAGGGGGGAAAAACATCTCCCCAGCACTGGTGTTGCCTGGGGCAGGGGTGCTGCCCCACCGAAAACGACAGCTTCATTCATTCATTCCAGCTGGCAGAGGTGGAAAGTGGGGCACACCCATTTTTATACTGAGCTTCCACCAGCAGAGGGGCAGGGGGTGGGATGCCCCAGACTGTGCATCAGCAGGAAGCACCACAGTTTCCCTCAGCAGGCAGGAAGCACTTGTGGATAGGCAGTACTTGCACAGGCTCACAGGCATTAGATTCCACCTTTTTTTTGCAGAGGGTCAGCTAGATCTTGTGACCTGCTTAAAGAACAAGGCTTTGGAAAGAAGCTCAATAGGTACATTGTGTTCTTCATTCAAATCCATAGTTCTGAATGGAGGAAAAATAAATAAACCTTAGAAATCAATCTTAGAGCCCTAAGGTTCCCTGGAAGGGAAAGACAAGTGGCAGCAAGTTCCACTAAGTTATTTAACTGTACTGTGGTAGTTGATTAGAATTACTTATTTCCAACTCATAAACCCACATGCTGCCTCTTTCTCTCTTGCCAATTAACAGTATTACTTAGCACTAATAGACTGCTTTCATTTTCAAAGGGCTTAGGAAGACAAATTAATCACCTCAACATGTCTGAAAGGAACAGATGGCAACGAAGTATTAACATTGCAATTTCACAGTTGGAAAAGCTCCTGAGAGAGGGGGCAGTAGGAGTATCTTTGGAGGGCACCTGGCCCTGCTCCCTGGGCTTCCTCAGTCTCATCTTCACTTTGAGCTTCTGCTTTGACCCAGTCTCACCACACATTATTTTTCCTAAGAAAAGTTACCCTGTTTTTCTCATTCCATCCTTAACAGGGACTAACATCCCTCCAGGAGGCCTCTTACCTCAGCACATCTTCAGACAGGTTGTTAGTGCTTTGGATTTAAAAGACTAAATGTCTATCCAGTAATGCAATTAGTCCAGCCTGTCATTATTTCTTACTGGCTGTAAGCAGAGAAGCAATCAGGAAGAAATACATTCCCCTGTCTGTACAGTAGAGGTGCTCTTTTCCCCGGAGAACATCTTGGTTATATTTGGGTACAGAACAGCTGATTGCTTTTTCCTCCTCCCTCTTGCCCCCATCTCAGAAGACCAGCATCTCAGCAACCTGTCACAGGTTTTAACTGCAGAAGGTTTTTATTTAAAACATTGAGAGAATATCCTGTACTTCAGTATTTAACCCCACAGTCAAAGATTATCTCAAATAGCAACTGTACAATAATAATAGTGTCAAATGTCTCACAGGTCTTGGCCTCTCCTCTGGGAATGGTAACAGTAAATAATAATTTGGAGTGAAATGAATTACTCTAACACCTTGTCAGAGCTATTTCATCAGCATGCTGATGTTAGTATCAATTCCCTTCAGTCTGTGCTGAGTCACTGAGCTAAGCATCTCAGCCCATTATCAATCTCTCAGCCTCAGGTATGGTGTACAACGAAATCCTTCTAGAGACAGTAGTTGGTGTCTGGGGACGACATAACATATCCAAAACACTGCATTAGCTGTGGCTTTTCCCATATGTTAAGGAAAAGAACCATTTTGCTGCAGTGCTGCTTAAGCACCCAGTGTGCCAGTGCAGCCCTCTCTGAGGATTCCAGGGAAAGGCAAACCCAATTTCCTCAGCTCTGACCAGTATCTGAGCATTCAGGCTGAGGAGCAGAGGAAACATGATGCAATGCAAACTGGTTTTCAAATGGGCTCAAGAAAACAACACGCCCTGATTTCAGACTGGCTTGACAAGCATCTGTGTTCAGCATTGACCCACTCAGTTATAAATCTAGTCTGAGTTTTTCTGCTACTTTATTTATATTTGAAAGTAGAATGTAATGGATTTGGATTTTCCTAAGTTAGGAAATATTAAAAAACAGAATCAGAATTCTCACATTTGCAAGAATAACACTTAAACAGAGAATATTTAATATAGGATGTGGCTGCATTTAGTTTTCTTTTTAAAAAATTGAACCTAAATGCAAAGTGAACCCAAATTGCCTTTTTTGAGGCATCCATCACACAAGTAAAAAGACTTATTTTATCCATGCAGCTAATATGCAGATGAGTGTTTGTTGTTGGGTTTTTTCCCCTTAGATCTCTACTAATATACCTTGTACTTTAAACTTTTCGAAAAGCATAGGAAATTCTGAAACATAAACACTTTTTATAAACAACAGCAACTCCAATTATTATCCTAAAGACTCACAATGCCCAAAACGAGTGATCATCTGTTTTTCTGGACTTGCAGATCATTGGTATCCTTTCCCCTTACTCATTATTTATTTTTCTCATCCAGAAGTGATAATCAGGGTTTAGGACTCTGGTAGCAAGCCTGTACCAATGCACAAACCATAAGTAGTTGCCACCAGAGCTGTATGAAATCTAAGAATTGTCCCAGCTTTATATTTTTAACAGGCAAAGCATTCGAGGGATTTTGCCATATTGTTGCAGTCCCTTCTGCAAACTCTTTCTGACCAGTTTGGTACTGGTTCTATTTTATCATTTTCCAGGGGTAAGGGGGGGTTTATTTTGGGGCAGTGCTTGGAATGGAAGGGGTGGGAAGGAGAATAGAGGGTATTCCACATGTCAAATAGCTTAAAAGTATGGATTATGATGGCCATGGGAGCAAGGTACACTTCCTATTTTAAAGGTTCAGTTTGACTCTTCAAATCTTTAATTCTTCTGCACACCCTGGGATAAGCTAATAGACATTACAAGGTTTTAGACCACCATAGTGCTTAAAATTCTCAGTGTGTAATATTTAAAGAAAGGGAGAAATCAGTGTTTGATACTCTGCACCACAAAATAAGTTTGTATGGAATCTGTTTGGCTAAACTCTGAATAACAGCAGAGTGATTTTATTTAGTTACTCATTACTTCTTTACTTCTACTAAAGCTTTAAGAAAAGGACTCTTAACATCCAGGGTTATTATCAAAACTTGGGTCCTCTGAGCTATAGAGGCACCCTGAGTAAGGCATCACATTCCAGCTGTTTCAGACTTGGTTTGTATAGAACTCCTTTTGAACTCAGACTTCACTGAGGCTGAAGTCCCAGGGCCTGAAGGAAGCCTCTTGAACTCAAAAAGAATTTCACAGGAGCTAGCCCTGTTTAATTCCACTTTGGCCAGGAGTGAAATCACTAAATTACTGCACCACAGCCCACTGACCAAAGGCCACATATGACACTGGGAATAGGATTCTCAGCTTCGTTGACAAACCCTTCCCTTCAAATGGGCCCTGCACTTATGGCTGCATTACACTGTCATAAAAGGTTTCTCACTGAGAAATTGTTCGCAAAATTGTTTTTAGGAAAAGAAAACAAAAAATCTCTAAGCTGCCCAAATGACCAAGGCACTCAGAACAAATAACCTCACAGCTGCACTTCGGGGAAGACACAAGGTCTCACCTTCAGCAGGCGCTTGACGTCAGACCAGAGAGGGAACACACGACGAGCAAAGGTTACATTGCAAACCCCGTGGCTTATGCAACAGCCAAATAACCACTGCTCAGGAGAGATGCACATAAAAAGAACTCACTGGATATTACTTTTAATATAAGCAAAACAGAACTGCTTATGAGCTGTAGGGCATGATGTGTGACACACTAATCTGAACAGCTTTTGGTTTGTGTCTCTAAAACAAGCATTCAGTAAATAATTCACATTACATGAGTCATCTTTGGTAATACTGTACATTTGTGTCAATCACTTGGCAAACATCAGTTCTGGATATTTAGAGTGTAATTCATCCTAACTACAAACTAGTTGGAAAGTTAAGAGGACCATCCAATGCACGTGAGCTTGCAAAGGGAAGAGTTCAGACTAACAACACTGAAATTACTTCACAGTTATGTTGAAAAAGTTACAATTCTTTGTCATAGAGCATTACACTAGTTTGTCATTTTGTCTACAGTTAAAGTGGGCTTATAGTCAGCATTATTATTAACAGCAAAACAGCTCCCAAAACAATTTGAGGGAGTAGGATTGAAAGCTAAGAACTTTGATTAAAGGAAAATTTTTTAACCTTAAATTATTAAAATACAGAAAAAGTCATCATTATTTTAAAAAGATGCATCATTTAGAAAAGAAGTTTCATACTTACAATATGGTTTAAAGCTAACACAGAAGAAAACAGTGCTACATTAAATACAGGCAAGAGGATTTGGATAACACAATCAGTTTCTGTTCTGTTATGGGGCCCAGCCATGGGTTTTTCCTTGTTTTGATGTATATTTGATGATCACTGAACTTTTCCCACTTACCCTGATGTTGACTGTCCACATGTACTGTGTTAACAACTGAGAGTCAGCATTTATTTACAATTCAGAAGCAGCATAGCTATCCTACAGCTGTGCTCATTCCACTGCAGTACTGGAACGAGTACAACAGCTTGGATATCTCAGGGAATGCATGACTGTTCTGAAAGGCCTTTTTTTCCCCATTTTTTCAGAAGATGGTTCCTCATTACTTTTCTCAGCCACCTTAGGAGGCTCTGTCTGGAACTGTTCTATTTGAAACTCGAGATGTTTTTGAATGGCTACCCCAAGTACTTCTGGATCCACAGATGCCCCATACACTTCCCATGTCATTCCTTCATCATCCCATCTCACTTCACGTACTGGAGATTTGGGGGCCTCCGAGTCTTGCTCCAGGTTCACCTCTGGGAACACATGTGACTGACCTTCTGCTGCTGGGCTTGTTGCCACAGATTTGCATTCCATGGTTGGAAGAGTTTGTACCTCGGCATCTCTGCACTCAAGAGGTGGTTTCAGTCCTTTGGTTAAATCATTCACAGAGGTCATAGTCCACATATCCTTAGTTGTCACTACCATGTCTGCACCGTGCTGGCTGCTGAGGGCAACGCAGGCAGCCTTAGTGTCTGGAGGAGCTCTCTCCTGCTGAGCACAGTGCTGAGAGTGCTGCAGTTGTTCTGCAGGAACATTACAGCACCTCAGGACTCTCTTGGCATCCAGGCCTGATTCACTTACTGAAGACACCAGCTTGGGATATGTCAGAACGTCTGAAGCAGAAAAGGAATGGAAATAGCCAGGTGCTGCCGGCTGTTTTCCTGTCTCACTGACGGAGCACACCAACCGTGGAACGAGCTGTATGGACGGGATGGGCAAAGAGTGGCAGTAGGCAGGGATGGTGGCATCTGCCTTCAAGGCATCCTGCCTTATACTACAGGGCCCTGCAGAGTTGTTATGAACTGTCATCACCATGGGGGAGTATGCAGAGTTTGGAATATTACCATACGTCAGACCACCATGAATGATTCCAGTGGCTTGATTGAACACTGTCCTATTTGGGAAACCATTTCCAGGCATGTGGTGTCCTAGAACAGCAGCATGAAATGTTCCAGGATCTGTGTAAACAGCAGTGTTACGTGGAATAGTGCCACTGTCAAAGGTGTTTGTAGGGACTTGTTGGTCTCTAGGTAGGACTGGAAAATGAGTCACAAGGTTTTGACAGTGAGATACGTTTTCATTTGTTTCTGATCCATGCCTCTGTGTTTGGAAGGACATCATAGCCACTGGCAGACCATGCCTGCAGCTAGAAGAACTTAGGCTGGAGTGGGTAGCACTGGTTTCTATATGAGTGACATAAGTCTGCTGTTTGCAACTGCAGGTTAGGTCTGAGTGGCTTCTCTGAAGGGCAGTTCTTGATTCTTCCATTTCACACATATTTTGTGGGTGAACAGTGCAGGCTGAAGAAACATTCTCAACAGTGCTGCTCTTCATACACATCTTGGCATCCCCCACTTCCCAGGATGTTGAAGACTGTTCAGAGATAAGAAAATGGTTTGTAGTCTTGGTTCTGCTCTCTGAACCATCGTTGGCTGACTGGTCACTTATGGTTTGGGCCTCTGATCCAAGCCCCATCATCCCAGGCTGCGAGAAGGACCATCCAGGACTCTGCACACTCCTTGCATCACTCTTGTTTTCCAGGGTATGGCAGACAGTGCTACTATAGCTTTTCTTCAGCTCCTGTTTGTTGTCCAGCCTTTCCTCTAGACTTGATTGCCCAATACAGGTCAGATTTGAGGAGCTTTTGGACAAGGGGTGACTGTTGGCATTCAGGAGTCCATGACAAGTAGAACTCAGCGACTCCTGGTAGGAATGGGTGTGGAGCTGGTGGCTGTCAGCTGACATGGCAAAAAAGAGAGATCTGCAGGAAATGGTGGAGAAGGAAAAGAAGCAATTTAAGAAGGAAATAAATGTACTGGAAACTATAATCTCTATTGGCTTCTTCCTGGACTTCTTGCTTTTCACAGTTCACAAATACCTTTTAAAAAGCATAGTATTCTAGTCTATGTGTACTCAGGCCAGTCAGTTTCCACTTTCAGTTTCCACAAAGGGTTTTTCCCCAAATTAGATTCAGGATTTATTGAAATTCTGGGGTTTTTTTTCCAATTTCACAAACACAAATGGAAAAAATATTTTCTTGGTTTCTACCTTTTAACAATAACAATCCCAACATTACCAACTATCTTCTCCCCTGAATTCACTGGAGCCATTTTTGGGACATCCAGAGCTGTCATGTAACTTAAGCAAAGACAGAAGTACTTTCAAACAAGATAGCTCTTCACCACGATCCTTACTAAGGCAATTATGTTAACTGATTGTTACAACACAAAAATGTTCAGTTTTAAGTCTCTTGACACTGTCATTTCAGAACTTATCCAGTCACTCCTGGAGCTTTCAAACACTAACAAAGCCTCAACAACAGACCAAGTTCTCCCTTTTCCCCATACTCAAGCTTCTTCATATTTCATATCACAAGATGATCACTATTTTAGTCATCTGGTTTTTTTCCCCAGAGTCCACACAAGTGTACAGTAGGGATGAACAAAGCTAGTTTGGCCACCTGTGGCAGAGGAGATGTGACATGAAACCCAAGGAAATGAGCTCTTCCAGGCCAGTGTGTCTAGAACAATGCTGGCAGCATGGGGCACAGATACCCAGCTGGCCCATGACAGCTCAGGGGGCGTTCCAGCCTGTGCTCACCACTGTCACCATAGGAGGTGGCAGCAAAGAGGGATCCAGTGAAAGGCTGGAGGTGAAACTCCTCTAGGAACCACAGAGCCCAAAGGAGAGTCTGCATCTCAGCACAGACTCTGTCAAGGGTACATGCTTTGGGCTGCTTGGGTCAGTCAGCTTTGGGAATCCACAAGTTGATGCTGGCTGTGGCAGGTGCATGCTCAATGTGACAAAAGCAAGGTTAAAACAAAACAAGAAAATCTTTAACCAGAGCGTTGTGGTTCTTCTTTTTTCAGTCACCTCTACTGTTAGAAAACTTTTGTTTCTACAGGTTGGTGTAGCATCATATATAGTTAACATTTATGTTAGCACTGCCACATCTAAGAGAAGTTGTGATTGTAGATTTTGAATCTAACCAGGTTCAGTGACCCATTTTTGCTGATTCAATCAGGTCTTCCACTAACTGGCTATGGACATTCCGTAAGTGTCACAGAGATGTTGCAATATTTATATAACTAGGATCTTTTAATATGCTCATATATCTATATCTAGCTACACTTAAAGGTATATTTCCTTTCTACAAGAACTCATTGGGTTAAACAGGAAAATCTAGAGCATCTGTGCATTTCTTCCAGGTCAAGTACTACTGGGTATTTTGTTGTGAAGATGTATAGTGGAAGCCACGATTTCTCATCTTAGACAACTCTCCCACAGATGTTCTCTATACATTCTGCCTTCCTAGCAGGTCTCCTGCAGAAACCTGCATAATTTTGCACTGCATCACTGAGATGAAAATGAGTGTGTGGAACAAAAAAGTACATACCCATGGTGAACAAAAACATTCTGCAAATATAACAGGAAAGTTCACTCATCACACCAAGAGCATGGTGGCTATAAGGGCTCACACTCAACTCTCTCAGTGAGCAGCTTCTAATATGTGATCATTCTAATGTGATATCTCCAGGCTCAAAGAGTCATCTACCAACCAGCATAACTGATAAAGAGCATGTCTTTTGCTCCATCCACAAACCAAGAGCTCTACTGCTGATCCAGGCTAATTCCACTTTGACACGTTAACTTTGTTGGACTAACAGGTTGCAATTTTCCTATCACCTGAAATCCAATTGTGTTACCTGATTTCCATTAAAAAAAAAAAGAGCATGACAACATTAAAAAATAGTAATATTGGCAATCCATTCCTTTGGAAGCTTCCAACTGTGGGTAGTGTAGCAGGGACTTGTGATTGGCAGCAATATCCCTCTAGCAAAGGGTTTGCTCAAATTTGGCCTGTATGCAGACAAAAGGAAGTTTCCTGTCCTTCATATGGGCTTCACCTCCTGTCCTGCTGCCACTCACACACATGGGGAGAGTCTGCCACACAGAGTTCAAGGGAGCCAATTGGATTAAACACCAGAGCATAGCTGTCTGCAAGGTGAAAACCCTACATTTAATCTCTTTACCAGATGACACCTGCAAAGGCTCCCACACACCCCCGGATGAAACAACACTTACTAGTGGAAATCCTCAGCCACAAATACTGAGACGCAGGTTAAGGGAAGCCTCAAACATATCCTGTTACACATGATACAAGGCTGTGTGGACTCTTACAGAGTTTACATGGCTCAAATATGTAAATATACACAGAGACCAAGGTCTGTATTTGCTGTCTGTATGTAGCATTGCTGCAGAAACCTCTGTAACTGAAAGAAGTGATGCAATTGGAAACTGAGCATCACGTCACAAAAACACATTCGGATGAACCGAACAGTACAAATACAGTGATATTACTGAAAACTCCCCAACGTGAATGCTGGCCATGAAACCTCACAGAGAACTCTGAGGAAATTTATTTTTGCCTTAGTTCAGGTGAAATCAAGAGCAAATGTGGGCCAATGTGACACATATTACACATGTACATATACATATATAACATTCTAACCAGCAATTACCAGCAGCATTCAAACATGCTTGCTCAGGTAGACCAGTGTCCCATGCCAGAACAACTGTAACCATTACCCAGTGACTTCTGGCCCTTGAAAACTCTAGGAATGATCACCAGTTCAGTAGTACAGCATCTCACCTTCTCACCTGAGACTTTATGACACAGTTAAGGATGGGAAAAAAATTGGCACTAAAGAGGAAACAAAGTCCCATTTAAGCATGATGAAACTGTTTTCTTGAGAATAATGCTCTTTCCTGTCATGTAGAAGTGTCTGAAGTTACTGTCCCCAGACACCCTGGACATTCCTCCTTTGATAGGCCACCCATTGCTTTCCCCCTCCATTCCCTGCTCCTTTGTCCCACTTTGGAGCTCTTACACAACCAGCACATTGTGTCCACCTGGCAGAGCCAGAGCCCTGAGCCAGACTATTGCATGTGGAGCTCTGCATGGAGAGCGACAGCTGCAAACAGATCTGGGGTAGACCTGGCCTTTCCTCACCTCTGCTGCAGCCAAATGTTGCCTCAGCATCTCACAGCAGCAGAGGTGAGCGTGCAGGTATGCACAAACACCACCACCTTGCTGATCCTCATGTTTTAGGGTTTTTTTTAAAGTAGCTTAACTCTCATTACTTGAAGTCATCAATCCAGCCACACTGATCATTCATGCCAGCACAGGGAGGCACCTCCTGCACCAGCCTGGACAGACTCATCCAGATGGAGAGTTCGGAGCAGGGGCAGGAAGCAGAAGGGTCTGGATGGCCACACTGATACACCTACCAACAAGGAGCTGGGTCAGGCACTAAGAATGGTGTGACCAACTTCTTAAAAAACAACAACAACAAAATCCAATCCCCAAACATGGGACCTCTCTAACGTCACAGTCACGCAACACCACTGCGTTTTGTGAATCAGCTAATCAGGAATGGATTAGCACGTGAAACATGGGCAGAAGCTCAGCTGATTCAGTGGGTATATGGGCACCCAAAGCCATTTTTTTTGTGCATGCTGAGCAGAGAAGATTGCTCTGTTTAACTTTGTTTCTTAAAAGGTAAATATATAATTTATAGGAAAGGAATATTATTCGAAAATGCCTATTCTAGGTTCTGAGTTTTTTTGAAAGGTTTTAATTTGGAAATTCAAAGGAAATCCACTCTTGAATAGACAAACAAGAAAGCAGTAACTTTGAGGCAGATACTCTGCTATGAATATATAGAAAATTGTTAGACAAGCAGAGAAAGGATTAGGATAGAAATGGAATTAACATCCACTATTTTTGGCTTAGCTTCAGATAGCTTATGAGAGGATCTAGGCTGCTTTCACTAATTCCACTGAACTACTTTAAAGCAACAAATGTGTATTTTGCTATGACTTATGATTAAAGTTGTGACCTATTTAATGCACCAATAAATTTAGTCTCAAAATATTAAAAATTATGTATGTTATCAATTGAAAGACATACACTAGTAAAATAGCTATGATTCTAAAATTCCTCAGTATTTTTGGGTTCCGTGCATTTTGATATAAAAAGCAAGATTTCACGTAAAATAATAATACCACATATATTTCAGTATGATCACATTTAGCTCCTGGATTATGTACCTGTTAGTGATTGCATTCTTCCCTGCATTGACAGGCTTCAAAAGAGTGATGTGATAAACGTGACATCCACAAAAGAGGTCACAGTATTCATAACGAGGTAGTAACATGGGATACTAACCTGAGATGATGTGTTAAGAACAAAAGAAATCCAGTCACGCTTGCATTTCCTCCAAAAAGCAAAGAGAGAAACTACAAAATGCCATAAAAGTAACACAGCTGCTGGATTCTTTTAGGGTGCTTCATTTTGACAACTGTCTCCAGCAAAAATCTGCACTGTTGCATGACAGCCACTACTCTCTTTCATAGATTCATCACAGAATGGTTTGGAAGGGACCTTAAAGACTAATTCCAACCCCCTGCCATGGCACAGATGCCACTCACTGGATCAGGTTGCTCAGGGCTCCACCCAACCAGCACTTCCAGCCATGGGGCATCCACAACTCCACTGGGCAACATGTTCCAGTGCTTCATCACCCTCACAGTAAACAATCTCTTACTAAAATTCCACCTAAACCTCCCATCTTTTGTTTAAAATCATTCCACTTTGTCCCATCGCTAACAGCCCATGTAAGAACCCATTTCCCCTCTTTTTTATAAACCCCTGCTTAGTAGTCAGTTAACAACAGTAACTTAACAGACACTGAGGCGGTATGAATCACCTAGCACATTAAACAAGTTAGCTGCAGAATTTGTGGAGAATCAGAAATTTAATACTATTTACTAGAAACATGCATGCAATGCCAGAGTCTTATTTCTCTAAGACTTCCACAGTTTATTTTTCCTTTTTATTACAGTGATGGTCAGCCCACAAGTGAACAACACCTGTAATAACGACTGCAGGCTGTTTCACCCATCTTCACTTTGCTGATCATACAATTTAAAAAGAAAACATTCCTCATAACAGTTCATTTTATGCTTTCAAACCCAACATCTGACTTCAAAATAAGTGATAAAATCAGAGCCAGTTTCAGAGGTGAGAGCACTAATATGCAAATGTGGAATTTGGAAAAGTATTCATTGATTTGATCCATACCAACATTTTTGGATGATGCCTGCACATTTTGGGTCCTGACCAGGACCCTCCCTGGCAGCACTAGCACTTTGAGATGATGTGCAGCGTTAGGGGGTTGCAAGGTCTGAACTCACTCCTTCATTTGCATCATTCTGGCCCCACTGTGCATCAGCAACCTGTGCAATAATCAGCTTCATAAGGCAAACACAGAACTTCTGCAATAGCACCAAACTCCAGAGCAAACACACACATGTTTTATACAAGGAGACAAGTGTGATTTTAATTAACTTAGGAGATTTACTTGAATAGAAGGCTGCTATACGTAGTTCTTAACTCTGTTTAATCTTACTACAAACACCACAGTCATACCTTTGAAAAGGCAAGAGTAGTTTATGGTTCAAATGACAGAACTTTGACTACAACCTGAGAGGCACCTGTCACTTAGCCATAAACACTGCTGACACTGGCCTGGGGCACAAGACAGCACACACAGAGAACCCCAAATTTCTGCTTAAACAGCCAAGTTACCTCAGGTACAAGAAGCAGCACAGCTAATATTTACACTGTGTTCTCTTCAGGCCTGGTATTTTAAGTGTGTATTCCTTACTGGAATCTATGACTGGACTTCTAAGATATATGTTCACTATGGTAAAATGACATCAAAAGGTACATCCCCTAATATTACTGTCTTTTAGAGCTGTATTAATTTTGAAGAGATTTACACTACAAGAATAATAATAAAGAGTATGGTTATGTCTAAAAATGTGTCCCTGATTGCCCACGTTGAGAATTACCAGTAATTTCCACACGATAAGAAAGAGCTGTTTGGCACTTACACAAAGATTGACATGCTAGTATGATGAGTTCTGATGGCCTCTCCCTGACTACTACTACTGAAAGAAATAGTTCATTAACAGTAATCACTAACATTTACATTGGGTGGGGAGAGTCAAACCACTTGAAAGGCATTGGCAAAACAGGATTAGCTGTGGTAAAAAGCTTAGAGATTCAAGTGTCTGGGATTAGGGGTTTTGTTGTTTTTGTTGGTTTTAATTGTTATTTTATTTTGGTGAGGTGTAAGCGAAAGGAAGAAACAGAGGAGTTACAATAGGAGTAAAAGGTATCACTTATCAGGGAATGTAAAAGAATTTCTCTAATTCTCTCAATACAACTATTTCAATGCAACTAGATTAACAGAGACTCACGCTGAGACCCCAATCACTTAACCTTTAATCCATCATCTTCCTGTAGGCTTTCCATTTTGGAATAGCATTATAAAAAAGTACTATGCCTTGTTCAGTTCAATCTGCTAATGCCCTTTTGTAAATATTTTGGGTCATCTTAAATATTTCCAAGTATCAGACAGATCTACAGGACAGACCAGTCTGGGCACCTACAGATCCCATCAGCTGGACACAACAGACAAGTTCACACTTACGGGAATGAATGGGACTGTTTTTCAGTCCTGCACTGTCACTGGGACCATAATTCACCTGTAGGAAGAAGAAGAGGCTGGAAAACACGAGAGCAGAAGAGTTCTGACCCTCAGTGCGCGGCACGGCACGAGCAGCGATCGTGCGTGTCTGACGTTCGGACAGGGTGACACACACAGCCTCTTTCCTTCTGCTAACTGTCACTTGGTCTATCAGGCTTTCCTGAAAGACTGTTCCCCATCCTAAGTTGAGCACACCGGAGATATATCTCTCTGCATTGATTGGTAACAAGATGAAAAGGAAAATGTCCCTTTTTTTCCAGGGTGTTGATAAAGTTCAGCAATCTCCTTACTGAAGGCCAAAGCAGAGCCCTCTTCCCCCAGATGCTGAAGGGACCATGGGTAGTCTGGTTACCAGTGACCTCACCAGGGGATCATAAACAAGTTGCCACATCAGAAAATGCATAGATTCCAACATTTGCCAATTCCTTCACCTCAGCACAGAATGTCAACATCTTTGTGTCCAGTTATCCCAACAGTTAAGAAAAGCCATGCAGGAGGGTGAACATTCTCTTTTAAGAACTGCAGGGACAGCCCTGGTACAATCTGAGCCAGGAAACCAGAGCTGAGAACTCACAATTCTAAAAACGAAAAAGGCTAAAATGAGTGTGCCCTGACAGAGGAGCCTGATATGGATGAACCAAAGGAGACCACTCCAGTGATATCTTTAGCTGACTTCCCAGGAAGGACAATTCACATGAGGCTGTAAATAAATCACTGGGAAACCAGAGAGAAGTGCACCCTATCACAAGGGAAGCATGTGTTGGGACATAGTCCTGACACCACCACATGATTCACTGTGCAACTATGCATCTTCTTCTCCACCTTTATTTAATCATCTGTCTCAGAAATAATTTCAAAAATCTCTTGGATTCTGATCTTTTTTTAAGAAAAATTTTATAAGCAAAACATTACACCCACTCCATGTGCACACAGACTTGCCTCAGCATACAAACTACCCTACAATATACCCAACAGAGCTGAAATATGAGATATTGTACAGCCATATTGAATGCTCACTGTGAGAGTTTGACAGCTCACTTCTTTAAAGCTCTGCTCTTCAGTCAGAAGACTTAAAACTTTTTAATTACAAATGAATTATGCTGATATGCTCACGTAATCAGCTGTTTTCAGCAGCTGGGGTTTTAAAAAAATCAAATAGTATGACAGCAGGCAACACTGACCTAGAATCATGCCTACAATGAATAGTGTGTGCCTACAGAAGTAGTTTATTAATATGATTGTCTTTCTGGTTTAAGCAGATCAGAATTACACAAAATGAAACTGTTAATTCAGCTGCCAGATTTATGCTGTTAAGAACTGCTGGCTACTTTTATCAACCAGCAGTACAGATGTCCTGCATGAAAAACATTACATAGTTTCTTTAGGAATTAATCTTTAATGCAGAAAACTTGCAGGGATCTATCAACATCTGGATGTATTTCAGACACTAGTGAACCTTTTCCTCTTCAGAGCAGAGGATCAAATCCTATTCCATTACATGTACCAGCTTGGAGGAGACAGGGTCAGTCTGGTATAGAAAGGCTCATGCTCCTCAGAGCCCCCTCTCTGTGTCTGCTCTTCAGTTCTGAGCAGACTCCACTCCAAAGCAAACCCACTAATCTGGAACTCTGCAAAAACACATGGCCACGGCTTGCTCAGCAAGCCTCTGCCCATCAGAGGCCCAAGTTTGCAAACTGTGTGAATCACAGCTGCCTGTGAAGCAGCACGAACATAAAAATCACACAGAAAACCAGAAGCTCACTTACAGCCTGCTTCCCATCTCAGAGCAAGGGAATGCAGCAGGATATTAATGCAATCTTCACAAGAGGCTGGCAATTTGCACATCCAACAAACTCCATCCAATCCAGCTGATTAGAATATCTACTTGTAAAATCATGTGTTCTAGTAGAAAACATACAGATAATCATTTTTGCTCTTTGCTGGGAAGCTTAACAGCAACAGTGAGAGAGGGAAGATATGAAGTTGACCAGGTCACCATGCCCTGTGGATAGCCTGGCTTTAACAGCAGGATTCATCACTGTAGTTGGTTACTTTTGAACATGAGGGCAATGAGAGATTCTGCCCTGACAAGTGAACACACCTCTGACACCTGAAGCTCTGTCACACAGCCCGTGCGAGTGGATGGGCAGTCAGTGTGTGTGTGCTCTGTGCTGACTGGAAGGAGCTGGCTCAGCCTCTGTTTAACATACCCAGCCTTCCCATAAAGCTCACTTGCTTGGTCCAGTGTTGTACCAACAGAGACAAAAGCTTTATAACTAGTTACTAGCTCAAATCTGCCGTAAAGATACTGACTGGATATAGCCACAGGTACAGCAGCTTTTCATGTTCACATATCAACCTTAATGGAAGGATGGCAATTCCTACAGCAGCATCAAACAGGAATAATGGGGATAGAAACAAAAGTAATAGTAAAATAATAACTATTAGGTTAAAGGAAAACAGTATTTTAGATTGAAAGATGCCCCACCAAAACAAAGATGGTTCATTCTTCTTCAACATGTAATAGTTGAATCTCTTTCCTACCTAGAAAAACCTGACTACTTATCTAGCAAGACCCAGTAATTTACCTTCATTTCTTGCTCTCTTGTTTTTGCCTGTGATTGAACACAACACAAAGAGCTTCAGAGCCCACTTCAATTCCTTATTTGAATGAGTGTTTATGAACCATACACAAAACCTTGGAGAAAAGAAAGATTCAAAACAACAATCCATCTACCTCCAGAAGCTGCTCTCAGCAGTGGTAGGAAAAAGTCTAACTTCTACATTGGAGACTGACAGAAAACTGACTTCCAGATTATAAAATTAATTAGAAAGAGGAAACAATTGCCTTCTAATTCTGTCTGTGTTCACTGACATACTGTATGTCCTTGAGTAAGTCATTCCCTTTGTGACTCAGTTTACTCACTGTGACTCAGGGATTAGATGCAGAAGCCCCTGATGTAGGTATTTAAAGGCTTAATTCATGATTGCAGAGCACACTCAAATCCCAGAATGGAAGATATTAAATATAAGACATTGAAAACAATGTACTCGTGTCCTTCTTTTGCAATATTTTGTTTGAAAGAAATAAATAGAGCACCTTTATGGGAAATTCTTGTTGCACTTGCAGAGAGCTCACCTTACCAGAAAAGCTGAGACACTATCCATACCTCAGAAGCATCTGTTTAAAGCACCCCTCTCCAGCTTTCAAGCATCAAGCAAGGATGAATAATCTGAAGGATTTCAAATACACAAACCCAGTATTAACAATTTCTCAAATTAGGTGTTGTATGTGTACACTATCTATATAATATACATACTAACAACATGCATATTATATATGCATGGTATATTAAGTAGCAATGTATTATTATAAGCAGCTTCATTCAACTTTTATCATCAGAGCTGTCACAACTGCACACCACATTGTCCTGCGGTGCTGCATTCACTTGAAAGCTTTTATGGACTATGATAAACTTCTTATGAAAAAGAAATTCTCTGACAAATTTAAGCCATCAGTTCACACTGCAAGCTGTCTTTTATATATCCTTAAGCTGGAAAAGAGCTGGCAATCTCTATCCAAAGGGATAAGTGAGTATTGAAAAGGACTAAAAAGAGGACTATCTAATCGTATTTCACAGCATTGCTAAAAGCTGCCATTGTAGTATAAGCTAGCTTTGAAATTTGTAAACAAAGAATATGGGAGAAACTAGGAAGAATAAGTTTTCATTTCAGACTTGGTATTTTGTCATTAAAAAATCCTGGTGCTGTGTCAAAGTGTAAGCTCTGTTTCTCACAAAAGCAACTGTTCCAATTTCTCTGTGGTCTAATCAGACCTATGTGGGAAACTATTATCTATATTTTTCAGAAAACATCTGAAAGGGATGAAAGGGAGCATATTCTACTCTCTCAAGACTTCTCAGGAGAGAAGAAAAACACTGGAGCTCAGCTAGAGGAAAGCCCATGTTGTCCAAGGCTTGTTTGACACCAGAGGCCTCAAGGAGAAAAAAAACAAGACAGAATAAAGTCAGATCAAAGCAGCAGACTAAAGGTTGTAAATATTTTGGCAAATACAAGCATGTGAAGAACTTCGTCTAGAACCAATGTTTACACTCTGCTCTATGTAACCAAGCAGCTTTCCCCTCCTCTTGGTTAATCTCCATCATAAAATGAGCTGCAGAAGTCTCTGCTTCCTTATTGACATTTAGAAATGTCAGAAACACAAAAGTTTGAGGTATAAATTTGGAGCTGCAAGACAATTCAGCTCCTGTCATCACTGGGATAGAGGAAGATCCCACCAGTGTGACATGGACAGCTAGAGCTTTAAGCATGTAGTGTTAACTGCTAGCAACCAAATACTGGTTATAAAGAGTCTGTTATAGGAATTCTTTGCCTTTCAAACATTGGTTTGACCATATGCAATACCCAAGCAGACAAAACCCTAAGAAATCTGATCTCATAGCTGTCTCTGCTTTGAGCAGGAGATTGGAATAGATGAGTTCCCTAGGTCCCTTCACAAATGAGTGATCCAATGATATTCTTTTTTTATCGTTTTCATAATTTTGTGCTTTTATCTGTCCTTGCCAATGAGAAGTTTTCATGTAGCTTCCCATCCTGAGCCTCAAGAGAAGCTGAAATGTGCATCTATTTTGCAATACTAAACCATTTTTTAATGGATTTGTGGAAACTGCACCTTTTACTGAAGCGTGTTAAAACAGTAATGACTTTGCAAAGAATCACAAAAGTGATCCCTGTATCCTACAGGCAAGTGGATACATATTAAGGAGGCAGTGACTCCAAAACTTTTCCAATCTATTAGCACCTCTCATGTTACTAAAGCAACAAAAACACTTAATCATGTCCACAGTTTAGAGGCCATTGAGAACCAAATAATTTTAAAAGTCTCAAAAAAAAAAAAAAAAAAATCACAAACAAACAAAACAGGGCTTTGTGCATTCATCATCTCTCCAATTTCCATGTCACATTTGCTTAGTCTGAGCTGTAAAGGAAGTCAGATCCTTCAATTCAGCTCAGATGAACTGGGTTCTGTCAGTCTTATATACTGTTGACGAGAGTAAAGCTCTGCAAGTTAAATGAAGGTCTTACAACTGCTCAATCCCATTAACCTCCATTTGCACACTTAGGTGTGCCCTGGCTAAAGCTTAATTAGCAAATATTCTGCAGATGGAGAAACACTCCTGCTCCTTTTTCTGGTTTGGTATTAAATCCACACTGCTCAAGAGTTAAGTGATAATTTTGGAAGACACAGATGTACACAGGGACAGGCCAGTTTAAAGGTGACCTTTCTTATGGTGTTTTTTTCGTGCAGAATGATGCTTGGCTATAAACTCACATGCTGAATGCTCACACTCATCACCAAGCTAGCAAAGACCTGGCTGATGTCAACTTCATTTAGCTGGCCTGACCCAATTTCCATGCTGTGAGTACATACACCCAAGCAGCACCAAACTCCTTTCTTTTTTGGTGGTTCCTGTTGCTAATTTATCTGAGTTGAACTCTATTCTGAAAGCTTTAACAGCTTTTCTAATGGAAAAGACCACCTTCTTCCCCACAATCCACTAAGGAACCAGAGGACATTCCTTGAGGGACAGCTCCTAACACACATATGGGCTAACAGCTGCATAGCTATAGATTGATTTAATAGTTATAAGGCATCCATAAGAAATGTGACATCAAATAATCTTAACCAGAGAATAGCTCGTGCAGTATCTTTCAGTTCACTACCTTCTCACTGTATCCCTTGTGCAGATATTTCTGGCCACTGTGCTCCAACATTTATTTTCATTCTCCCCTTCATTTTGATTTAACAGAAAATATTTCTCTCACATTACTACAACAATCCCCACTCTCCCTCCATCCAAGAAAAAAAAAAAAAAAAAAAGGATTATTCAGAGTTTGGATAATTCAGACCTTCCAGAACTTTAATAGCCCAGAGAGAAGCTTTTTCACATATGATACTGTACCTGCATAAAGCGTTACAGTGTGCACCAGTTAAAAACCTCTTACTTCTGTACAGTGAAACTGCAATAATTCACCAAAAGGCCATATGGCGGCTCATTGCCATGGGAAATAACAAACAAAAACATACACAAACACAAAACCAAACAATCCCTCCCCAAAACCCCACCAAACCCAAACAAACAAACAAACAACACCACCAAAACCCCCGAAGAGTTCATGGTTGACAAGGAAAGTAAAATTTAACATCCTTTACAGCCCATGATTCTTGCTGTGCTGTTGCTCTTGGGGCAGAGTGGTTTGGGACTACAAGCCATGAAAAATCACACACACCTGCCAAAGATACAAACTTCTGTTTCCTTCAGGAAGTACAAGAACCGCCCAATGACTTGAGGGTCACTTGCAACAGTACAATAACAAGAAGCAGCAATTTTTTTTCTGGTTAAGTGGAAAATGTACTTATACAAAAAATGCCATTAACAGCTCTCTGCCTCATCCTTAGCCTTTGAAAGCACCGTTCCTAGGCTGCATTCTCCTGCAAATCCAATAATAGCTTGCAATATCCAAATACAAGGGACCAGTGAAGTACTCCATCTTCATTTAAAAACATTAACTCCAGGGGAAAGAAATGGATCATTCAGGCTCTTTAATATCCAGAAGAGTTGCTGAAGAAGGAATGGGATTTTATCACTGTTCTGCTCAGAATTAACCCACCTGAGCTCAGGTGTAACATTATCTCACTGTTCCAACAAATTCCCCTCCAATTTACCCTTTGTCACTACCCTAAACAGCATAAAAATTTAAACTTTAGAAGTATCATGATCATCAATAACAATTTTCACCTATTTTACCCTCTCTCAGACACTTTGATTTTTCAAATGCAGTTTGAATATACATGAATATACTATGGCAGGAAAAACGTGGATTTGGCACTCTTATCTAATGGGACTTTATTACATTTGGTATTATAAATCAGCTCTGACATCACATGGCCATATGCAATTTACTTCTCGTGTTTATGAGGCCTTAGATAATTGTCAGATAAATGAAATTGCAATTGCAGCTTTCTCTAGAGCACAGTTAAGATAAAATGTCTGGATAGTAGAAATCAACAAAACCCTATAACTGGAGAAATGTTTTACAGAGTAACTGAGTCACAACACGAAAACATAAAGCCTTCATCTAATCCGCCCTCACAACTGAACCTTCCCTAAACCTGTTTTTTTGGTTTTTTTTACACAAAGAGTCCATGCACAGGTCTTTGAACTCAGATCCTACTATAAGCTACGTAGTGCAAACATTCAGACACACACTTTGGTTTCACCATGCAAACAACTACCTGCAAGCTTTAATCAATGTCTTGGTGCAAGGGAGTCACTGATGGTTTTGTACGAGATGGTGCCTTTGAAGCATGAGGCAATGGAAAAGAGGTAGATTTTGATCTTTATGTGGTGCATTTTATTTATGCACAAGATCAACATCTTACAAAATATACTTATCTCATGGTTGTCTTTCCAATCACCCTTTCATGCTGTGAGTTCTCTAAACACAAATAGCTGCTTGCTTGTCCTCCCTTTTAAATTTCTTCCCCTAAAATCCAGAAGTGCATCAGCACATATTCTTGCTTTTAATCATCAGAGGTTGTAAGCCACAGCATATGCACAAAATACTCTTCTGCTAAGGATTCTGATTTAAAACATTTACTCTAGTGACAATAAAAAGCCAAATCAAATACTTGACTTTTAAACCAAAACATGTCTTTTTCAGAGAAAAATTTTATCTGCCATTCTAAATAGCAATTGATTGTTTATCTAGAAAGGAAGAGTGTAAACTAAAGCTGACATGCAGAAAGCACTGAGATATTCCTCAGGTTTTTTCTAGTGTTGGATATTAACTTCTTAGCAATTTAAAAAACATGTGTTACACATGGTAGAAAACAAAAACAAGGTAAATGATTCTCTGGCAGATTAGATTTACTACTAAAAGGTAGCAATTTAAAGCAATATATTTTACTCTTTTATTTTTCATATCAAAACCCTAACACACACAAAAGATTATCAAATAGCATCTTCATAAACTTGCAGGGGTGCACAGGAATAAGATGAACAAGATTATGGGTGTTTTTCTCCCCCAAAGAAACACTGACAAGCATATTCTAGAAACACTTGCTAAAAGACAAACACATAAACATGTAAGTGAAAGACACAAGAACTAAAACAAAGCCTTCTTCAGATATACATTAAATTCAATGCCATAGCTCCCATCATTTTAGAAAAATAGAAGACCACCATTTCCTGGGCTTTGCAGTCCAGCTCTCAACCCCCTGCTGCCAACACAGCACTTACACAAGCCTGGGTCTGTCTCAGTGCAGCTCCTCTCCCTTCCCCTCATCTGCTTTGTTACTCTCAAAGACCTGCTGGCAAAACAAGGAGGACTCTGTGTCCTTATAGGAGAGAGAATGGGTAATACATGACTTCTGTGGTCCTTACCTTCCCCCTACTCAGAGACTGCACATCCAGCTTCCCTGTCCAAGTTACTTGGAGGGTATTTAAAAATAGATGCTCAGAAATCTGAGGAGAACAAAAGCCAAGAGTTCAGATTTCCTTTCCTTGATCCTCCTGATGCTGTTGACACTAAGGTGAGCATATGAGAAAGGGAAGGAGGTGGGATTGTTAGGGAGCATCAAAGGCAGGAGACTGGGAGATGGGGTTCCCTCTGCCTAGACGTGGCATCCCTTCCTGGATCTCTCCTTGGCTGCAGAGGAAATAAAATGGAGCCCAGGAGGGAGGGAGAGGGATAATCCTGCAGTTTCATCTGATTAGAGAAACTGGGCCTGTGCAGAGCCGGCAATGCCGCCAGGGAAGCACAGGGAGGGGAGGCAAAAAGGGGCAGGAAGAGGAGGAGCAGAGAGGGAGGAATAAAATTAGAAGGGTTAAAGAAAAATTATAAAAGGTATACAAAGGAACTGACTCCGGGGCCAAGGCATCCTGTATGCGTACAGCTTCTACCTTCACATAAAGGTGAAATCACCAGTAGGAAACACCCACTGCTTCTGGTAATACAGAGCAATCGGGAAAAACCCAAATCACATCCCAAGCCCAGAATGCATCAGTCATGTAGGCATGGTCTGGAAACAAGGATGTATCAATGGACTGAAAAGAGTGAGATTGGTTGTGCTAAGCAGGGAGAAATGGAAAAAGCAGTATGCTACAGACAGTTATCGAGTTTGTCACACACAGGACACAATTCAGAACACATTTTCTAATGCAAGTCACTTTCCAGAACCTGTTTCCTCTTACTAAAACAAATCTTAGTTGAATCAAAGTGACTTTTTAAATAAGTGTGTGTCAGCACACACATCAGGGTGTTTGCAGCTGTGCCCTCGGCTGCCCTCCTGCCCTGGCAGCTGCACTCCAGTCCTGCCCTCCCTCCTTCCCGTGCCTGGTGCAGGCATTTCTGGGCTCTCAGCTGCCCATCTACCCGTGGCCACCTGCACCAGTGTGCTACTGCAGCCCATGGTGATGCCCAGCCTGCAGGAGGCTGCGGCCAGGCTGACCCTCCCTGAGTGCAAATGTGAAGGCAGCAGCTTGCCCTGCACTCAGCCTGACACAGGGGCTCACCCAGGGCACTGGGGGGTCCCCAGGGTGCTGCTGTTGAGCATCCCTTGGCCCATCCACATTGCGAGATGCTCTTCTATCTTTCTGGTCTATTCCCCTCCATTTAAAGCTCCACATGAGGCAGGCTAGTTGGATCTCTAAGGGGTTAAGGAGAAGGATGCCAAACTATCAGAAAATAACCCTTTCAAGTCCTCTTTCTTGCTGTTCAGGAAGGGGTTAATACCTTTCCTGCAAACCACTTCCATCAGCTCTTATTTTCTTCCTAAGTCTTCACCCAGTACCCTATCAGGCCTAGCTCAGCTGAGAGAAGGGAATCAAGACCCCCTCTCTGATGCTTTTAGGAATATGAGATTGCTCTCTGAGTCCAGGCTTTGTTCCTAAGATGAACACACCCCCCATGGACTCACTGAGCAATTACTGCCTCGGGAGACAGGTCAGGAAGCATTTCAGGGGTTAACAGCTGTGCACGGGGCAGCTTTCTGGCTGCCATGGTTATTCCAGCAATGAAGCAGAGTAGGCACTTGAAGTCAGCTGCTTGTGCTGACCTTGACATCCTTCCTGCCACGCCAGAAACAGAAATTCCTTGAACCCGTCCCTTCCAGCACATTCTTATCAGCATTCCTCCTGGCCCAGGATCATGCAGAGACGACTCTCCCCACCCATGGCACAGGACTGCAGTAGTGCTGCAGGGAGAGGACAGCACTACAGCATTTGCTGCATTTCTTATTCCAGTAAAAGACCTTTGGCTGACATGACGAGACACACTCCTGGCACTTGCAGCTACTCCAACATTGTTCCAGCTGCGGAACAACTCAGTATGACTCTTCCAAACTTGTCCCAAATTGCCCAAATGATACCCCAAGAACATATGAAAGGTACAATGTGAGGATAATATTGCACTTAGATTTTCCTCTGAATTCTCTGCAGGAGGAATTTGCATATCTCTCTTTTGGTATGTACAGCAAGGTTGACTCTTTTTGTTAAAAGCATCAAAATGTGCTTACTGAAAGACACTGGTGACCAACTTTTACATCAACAAGTTGCACATCTGGGCATCCATAAAGATGCAATTGGCATACAGCTTTCTCATTTTACATTTGATGAGAAAAGGTGTAAAGAACACCTCAAATACAAATTTTGAGAATTTACTCTCTTTCTTTTCCTGCACTGCTTGGTCTACTTTCATTTGTAGCAACATTTTCATGCCAGGAGGGTTATTTGAACCTGCCCTATCTGTGCTTGCTGAACTCCTCCATCAGCCTTGATTCTCTGGAGCTCTGCTCCTGGCAGAACTCTCTTTGGGGAGGCAGCTCAAGTGCCTGTGGTGGCAGTGTCCTGCTGGAAGTGCCTTTCTGAGGTGGCTCACACAAACACTGCTTGCAATTTGTTTGTATCTCTGCCTGGGGGCTCTGTATGCAAACCCTGGAAGGCTGGTATTTGTTGTCTGTTGATTCAAAGCCACTTAAACCAGTAAAACTGCACATGCACCCAGGCTGATTTTAGCTTAATGCATTTCTGGAATATGTTCCAGTCTACAACAATAACACAGCCCTCCAGGAACAATATGCTGTCTTGTGGGTAACACTGCTCACTTGCCTGAATGTCATCTGCCACAGCCAATTTGGATCAGGTCTTGGATATCCCTACAGTAAAGTATTTTTGAGTGTTTCTGAAGAATAACAGCCCTGTGGCACAATCTGAGAGAGCATTCAAGATAATAACTAGTGCACCATGGGCAAATTTAACTTTTAATATGCCTATAAGCAGTCAGAAGCTCTCCACCACAGATACTGTGTGCCTCTTATTGAAAGTGGCATTCTGCTTGCAGTGCCAGGTTTTCAGGTTTTGCTTATGCTTGGATACCCAAAAAAGTTCGAGTCAGTCCAGTATAGGACCCAACATAGCAAGTGTTTTCACACACCACTTGAGGCAAGTGAAATGCATCTGAAATGCTTAAAAACATAGAACTGACAATCTCCTTCCCTTTGGCATAAAAAGTACAATTATTTCTAACATAGAATTTTACAAAGAAAGCAATTTGTCAGATGCAATATCACAATAACTCCACATTGAAATTTTAAACACACAAGACCACATAATTCAAAGATAATTTGCAGATAGAATCCACTTGATCACATGTTAATGATATACTTAAGAAAGCTATGCAATTTATATATATAAATGCTTAACTTATTAAAAATTATCTGCAACTCTAGGTTATCCTGTACAGGACTTACTTCAGAAAATGAGCTCTTCTCAAATTCTTGGACTTCCCAGTACTGACTAAGAACTAGACAGAACACGGTGTTTAGGTATTAGATCCAAATAATTCTCAGAATCACAACTTACTGCTGTTGTCATTTCCCCAATGTGTAAACCAGTCTGTGTTATTTCTTCACTCCTTCCCTTTCTCTACCATTCCTGGCACTTCCCAGACTCCACAGTGAAAGCTTTACACTGCAGAGTTAGATGTGCACCAGTGCTAAGGCTGAGTGTATGTGGGAGGTTGTGTGTGTGTGCGTGGTGCCCACCGTGTCTTGGGCAGTGTGGCTGGAGCACTTGCCAGTGGAGACCGAGGCAAAAAGGTTATTGAGTACCTCACCCTACTCCATATCCTGGGTAACCAAGTCTCCCATTTTCTTCTGAAGGGGGTTTATGTTTTTTCCTAATCTTTCTTTTATTGTTGATGTACCTATATAAGCTCTTCTTGTTGCACTTGACATTGCTGGCCAGGTTTAATTCTATCAGGGCTTTAGCTTCAATAACCTGATCCCTAGGTGGCTGGATAATTTCCTGTTAGGATAACTGTAGACTTCCTTTTGGTGTTTGAGTTTGTCCAGGATCTCTTTGTTCATATACACAGGCCTCCTAGCACTTTTGTCCAACTTTCTCTTTGTTGGGACTCATCACTTCTGAGTTTGGAGGAGATGATCCTTGAATATTAACCAGTTTTCTTGGGACCTGCTTCCCTCCAGGGCTTTCTCCCATGGCACTCTACCAAGCAGATCCAAAGTCTACTCTCCTGAAGTCTGGGGTAGTGAGCTTGCTGTGCACCCTTTTCCCTGTCCTAAGGATGTTGAACTCCACTATTTTATGGTCACTGCAGCCAAGACTGCCATGGAACTCCACATTCCTCACCAGCCCCTCCTTGTTGGTGAGGAAAAGGTCTAGCACAGCACCTCTCCTCATTGGTTCCTCTATCACTTGAAGACTAAAATTACCAACACATGAAGCAGGAACACTCTGGATTGTTTATGTTATGCTGTAGTGTCTCTTCAGCAGATATCTGGATGGTTTAAATACCCATGAGGACCAGAGATTGTGAATATGAGGCTGCTCCTACTTGCCTATAGTCAGAAGCTGAAACCAGGACCATATCCCATTCTGCATTATCTATATCGAGCCCTGGTCCCACACTTTCAAATACACCCCAATTAATCACCATCACCTCTTCTGTCTTTTGATATATACACAAATATTCCCCTAGGCTATGGGTCATTCCTCTAAAATGTCTGTCAACTAATTTGTCTATACTCTATATAGAGTGTTGAATACATACATATATGTATATATAAAAATACTATGTAGACTGTTTATATCCAACAAGCAGCACAAGAAGTTCTGCTTCTTGTGCCTGGGAAAAGATAACTTCTGGTTAGACAGGTGTGGTGTATGAATAAACCTCTATTCTGCAATTCTATTTTTCTGTGAAAAGGAAGATGATTTTTATGGGTTTATCTCATAAAGTCTTCATAAAATCTGCCAGGTCACCTACATTTATCTTCATTGGGAATAATGCTGGAATACTACTGACATGACTTTTTTCAAGGAAGAACATAGATGTAGTTCTCTTCCTTGCAGAATTAATCTTTTTGAAAGCTGTCAGAATTTTTAAACCTGTGGAAACTGGTGATTTTGAGCTCTGTCATCTCCTTTCTTTTTCATTTTGGATTTAATAGTAGCTTTCTCAACAAAGGGGGACCAGTTCTTGTGCCTTGACAGTGAGGCAGTCCACTAGTATAAACAATCTCATATATTTCAAAGACTTAGCAAATCTCCATATAACACTATTTTCATTTGGTTATCAAACAAATAGAACAAAAGCGGATTATGGAGAATGCAAACAATCTCCCTTTTTTAAGCGTGTTTTGTTATAAGCCAAAGATGTCATTGCATGAAACCTCACATTTCATCTTAAAATCAAGGGACAGTCACAGGGACACTCTTCTCTCACTTCGCCTTTTCCCTGATGTCATTTCTTCCCATGTACAACCAGAATGTCTACCCTGATCTCTGTAATTGTTTAATATCCATTAACAAAAAGCAGTAAATAATTGCACAAAAAAACCCCAACCCTTCAAGCCAGTTTTGGGGTAGCTTTAAGCTGCCTTTCATGCAATAAGGGGCTTTGGCCTTTTTGAAAATTTAATCACATATTTAGCTTTGCCCTGAATTTGATTGCTAGTCTTCCATCTGTCTGTTACTCTGCACTGGAAAGGAGGCAAACCAGTACCACATAAGCAGGGAGGGCTCCAGAACAAAACACCACACTTTGAGAAGTCACCAATAATTCTGTTCTATATGACCTGTCCACCAAGACACTCTTGCAAATTTGGATCTGACTTATTCTCAAAACCAGAGTCATATATACACTAAACCTCTTTGGTTTAGTTTTACCAATGGTATCATTCAGAAAAATTAACTGGTCTTTGGATGACAAAATACCAGAATCTGTTCTAGCAGTTAACTGGTGCCCAGGGCTGAGAGCAATGAATAAAGCCTGTTGTACAGACAGTTTGCTCTACTTAATGGGAGTTAAATATCTAAATAAACTTGATGCCTCAATTCCCAGATGTAAAATGAGGAGATGGTATCCTGGGGAAAGCACAAAGGAAAGTATTGCACAGAAGGAAAGTACTGCAGCCTGAAAGCATGATTTCTGACCCTGATACACTTTGAAAAAATACAGCTCTGTGGTTCCAAGAAACGCTTTGTTTTCCCATATGACCTGCAACATTCTCAAATAATTTAGACCACAGTCACCCTAAGACCCATTCCCATTTCTACCCCATGCAGCAGAAGCCTGCCTATACTGCTCTGCCTAACTTTATCTAGGATGTTCTGAGGAGAGAGTATGATGGGAGGAAGAGAGACAGAGACTTCAAGAAAGTTGAGGGAACTTGAAGGGGATTTGGACCTGGTCCCTCTGGCCACCTGTATTAGACCAGTCTCATAAGAAGCGTGATCCTTGGTGAGCAACCCACTTAAATAAAGCTTGCACAAGCAAAACCTATAAAGTAGTGCACACAGTCCCATAGCAACAGAACAACACTATTTCAAATGTATCCAGTGCCAGAGGCAGTCCAGTGAGATGGAATGTAAGGCCAGGCCAACTCTGCCTGCAATAATCTGCAGGGTTGACTCTGTGACAGATTGAAATGCAGTAACACTGTTTCTGCAACTAAATCTCATTCTAATCTATTAGTTTATGTAACCTTTGCTCACAGACATACTGACTCACAGGTCTCAGGAATCTAAAGAAAATCTCCATTAATTTTCTCCCATCCTTCAACCCCCAGTTGGCTCAATAATGGATTGTCAGGGATCTGTTCATACTCTCTGAAGAAAAATCATGTTGGCAGCAGGAAAAAGGGAATCAACTGAAGTTCTCAGAACCAGTGTACTTTTCCATACAACCTGAATTATATCATGAGCTGGCCAATGGTAGGCAGGTGTCCTTCAGGTTAACATTTCCAACCAGAGAATGTACTATATGAACCCCAGGGAGCTCTGTGGGGGAAGCACAGAAATTGTTTACTTACCTCATAGGGATTAAAAACACTGCTTTCTAGCATTCAGGCTTTTTTTTTCCCCACTCTGAGTCAAACAAGGCAACAATACCTGTGAGAGTGACACTGGTGCTTCCTAGTTTGAAAGATTTAATTTTGTCCTTCTTACATTGCTTGCATTTCCTAGAACACTTTCACATATATTTTGGGTGAGGAGCTGACAACAGGAACAGAGTGCAGAATTCTTGCTGCAGCAGTCACAATTCTAGTGATTACCACACAAAACATGCCCACATCAGCTTATTTTGTCCCTTCCTGGCTAGGCTCTAACCTAGATTTGTGAAAGGATTAGAGATAGGATGAACCCTTTTTGAGTTTTGGGGGATATAGGTTTGGTTTTTGTGGGGGTTTTGTTGTTGTTTTGCTTGGGTTTTTTTTGTTTGTTTGTTTTGTTTTTTGTTTTTGTTTGTTTGTGGTTTTTTTGGGTTTTTGTTTTTTATAGGGTTTTGGTTAGTTGGTTGGTTTAGTTTTGGGGGTTTCTTTGGTTTGTGGGTTTGTTTTGGGTTTTGGGGGTTTTGTTTGTTTGTTTTTGTTTTTTTTGCTGCCATTGGAATAGTTCACATAAGCTGCTGCAATGTTGCCCACATAACAGTCATTAACTACACTATACCTTATTTAATTTCTAACTCTTGGTACTGAGGATTAATAGACTGGCCAAAGCTGATTGATGTCAGTTGCAATTAAAAAGTATTTTGAGCCAAATGCCATTGTATTGGATGTATTTATGAGAGACGATTATGTATTTTTGCTGCCTGCTAGACACTAGATAAGTATTCAGTAAATGGATCAGGCATTCCTTATCATTTGTTCAAAAGCAGTATAAGAACAGGCAGAGTGCCTTTTCTTATCAGTGGATTTATAGATGTCATCCTATACATTTTTTAAACACTAAAATGTATAGGATGACATCTATAAATCCACTGTTTTTATACACAGAGGTGCATTTTAGGTGCATGTGCCTGCAGAAACACCTGTAAGTTACAGCAAAGAGATTTTCAGCTTTCTGTATCTGATTCCAGATGTACACACTTCCAAAAATAAACGTAATATTTTACACTCAGCAGTTTGCATCCCATAAGGCTGTACCAATTAGGGCTGTATTACATATGGTATAATTTCTATGCCATATATATAATTTTGTGCTTTCCTGCAAATCTTAAAATGGATTACTGTCTATGGATTCATTTACCTGCTCAGCAATCCCTCCCCATTTATCTTAGAGTACTGATACCTTATTTACATTCATTATCTCACTCAGAGGGAGTGCGACTTAGGAAATACTGCCTAAAATAAAAACCAGTCTTGCCTTAGAGCAACATCTGTTGTTCATCACTACAGTTGTGTGAACAGCTCATTTTTCATATGTACACAGGTTATCTTGCAAGGTCTTGTCAAAGTTACAAAGTTTAGATTACTATTATCAAGGCTATGTGGTATAGAAAACCATAACAAAAAGCCAGATATTGGCCCCAAAAAGCTTTGAAGCCACACAAGTCAGAGCTTCACAAGTAGTTTTCCTTGCAAAAGTCTCTACAGGACTCGATCATATAATCTGTGAATTCAGAGTTTATTAACAAAGTAACTTTAAGAGGAAGATTTTGTACTTTTTTTCTTCTTAAGAACAGCAACAGCTGCTACTTTCTTATGCAAATTATATTAGCAAAAAAACCCTGCAACCAAGACTTAGTATTTCCAAAATTCCCATTGTAAAACACAGGAAGGAGAACTAATTTGAAAGTCATAAAAGTTCACATTTTCTCCATTTTGTTTCAAACACTAAAAAGAAGTCACCTTTAAGGAAACTTTTTGGTTTACTCTATTATTCACACCAGAGCCCAGCTTTGGACAGGAGGTGGTGCTATAGCTTGTGAAAAATCTATTATTAGGCAACACCAACAATTAACCCTTAATAAATAGAAGTAAAATGTAAAAAAGAGAAACATTCTGAATCCTGTAGAAGTGCTGATACACAGATTTTACCTACAGATGCTTTCATAGCAGTAGGTGTATTATAGCAGCTCTGAAAAATTTTGTGAGAAGGCCCCAAAGTGCTCATGTCTGTCAGGGATTTCCAATACCAAGCAAAAGATGAGTATCAAAGCATGGGAAAAAACCTGTCGTGCACAGCATGTTCCGTGCAAACGCTAACAGTTTTTCGTGTGGCCAAAGCTCTGTTGACAAGTTCTGTGCCATAAGAAAACCGATGGGACAGATATACTCAGGTAGAAGGTTTTTGCAGGTCCAGAGAGTATTCTGTCTCCCTCTCTCTGAAGAATGTCAAGGTTAGCTGCAGTGTCAGGAGTTGTACCGGCATAGGATGGAACACCAAAGTAGGAGCTGAAACCCCTCAAGTGGGTTAAGGTTTTCCTCCCCCTCCTTTATTTTTTTGCTGTCTTTGTTGTCAGGCCCCTCTAGAAGCACCAACCATGGCAGTGTTTGAAGTTTTCCTGTTGTCCACATCACCCTGTCTCTATCCCTATTTCATACCTGTAATATTACTGGGAGACCTGTGCTGGATTATAGGCTTCTTAAAGGCAGCTACCATCAACAGCAAAGCTGAGAGACAATTCTGGAAGACACATTCCCTTCTGGATGCACTCACTCTCCCATTCTCATCTTTTCTTGAGAAAGGAAAAGTAGCAAATTACTCCCAGAATAAATCCAAAGGGTATTTTGTAACAGAGATCTTTCTTTCACATTTTCTTTTCTGAAACAGTCAATTATCCGTAGCCTGCTAAAGCTGAGGACTAGGTGTTAGTCCAAGGCCAACAACAGACTGTGAGAGAACTTCTTATCTCGGTTACACAAGTGTAGATCTGGAGGAACTCCAGTTATTAAACAATCTATAAAAAAAGAATAACAATAACTATTATTTCAAAAAGGTTTGTGATGGTTAACTACCAGTAATTAATGCTGTTGCAGAGATCAGGATGCTGGAAATGAAAGGCACTATAGAAATTCTAAGTACTCATTATTTCTGCCATTTAAAATTACACTGTAATCGATGTAATCTATTTGTTGTAGTCAGGATGCCCATCAATGCTCCCTGCAGACCTAATCTATTATGTCCCTGAATGATTCACCAGCCTCAATAACATTGTCACATTTTAATTGGAAAAAAAAAAGTTTACCTCTTTCTAGGTGCCTTTATAGCTGAAGGTATCACCAATTTGAAAGTCAAAATTCACAAATGCAAGGAAGTGGGTGCAAAGGCAGAACAACTTGAATGGCTGGTCTTAAAGATCATTCTTGGGCTGCAAAATCAGATTTCAAAATGAAAAATTTTACTGAAAGGGATCTGTTGAAACTTTAAGATTATTAATAAATTACAGTAGGTGTTGGACTTAAGAGTAAAACTGTCAGTTAATTGTGCTATAATTACTTATCTTTAGAAGGATCTACTAATGCTTGTGATTCTACAGCTATATCTTCTTTAAGTACTTCTCTATCCACTTTCACGGGATGTTCCCAACTAACAGCATTAAGTAATTACATGCAGTCAACTTGGTTGTAAACAGAATGATATAAAAGGTGCTGAGCAAATATTTTAGATTTTTCAAAAATATCCAATTTTAAAAATACATACACTGAATTTCACCCAGTCTAGTGGGAATTACAAGAATATCATATGATAAACGATGCAAACTTGTTATTTAGATGGGTGTTTCAGCAGCAATGTGACATCACTGTTTTATAAATTAACACACTCTAGAAAACTGTTTTGTGACAAAATGTTCTTTAGCTTCAGTGTTCTGACTGTTTAAATCAATTCCTTTGGAAAGCATAATCTATTTCCAACTTTTCTATTTTTCAGAAAGTTTAAGAGCAACATCAGAGCAGATTTTCAGGCTCACCTTTTCTACACATCTCTTCCAGGGATCAGGTTTGCCTTTTCAGCATCAGTTTCAGCTTTGCCAAAGCAGGAAGACTCCCCTTGAGCAATCATAACAATGGGATAATTATTTCAGCATTCAAAACAAGACTAACTAACCAGCACCAAAACAAGGAAATTGCCTATAAGCAAAGTGCTGTCAGACACAGTAAAAACCACAGTATTTGGTATCTCCCCACATGATGAGTTATGCAATTTCATGAGAAAGTTATTTTTTCAAAACCATGACATTAATGTGCCACCACAGCTTAAAATCAAACCAGAACATGGAGGAAAACATACTTCATAAATATGTGTTACTATGTGGGGACTTGACTCCTTCCTTCTGTTGCTAATACTGAAAAAGAAAAAACAAAACAAAACAAACAAAAAACCCACCAAACAAACAAACAAACCCACAAAAAAACCCAAAACAAACAAAAAACCCAACCAAAACCAAACCACAAAACTCAAACAAACAAAGAACAATAAAATGGGGGAGAATGTAGTATCCCTTACCGTGAATTCTGAAGTGGCATGTCTTGGCAGTGCTTATCCTGAAGTATAGTAAATATGATTTTGTATTTACAATTCAAATTCTTAAGTGGTTGTATTACTGTCAGATGCAAGACCTGGATAGGCACATTGAAAAAAAAAAAAGTTGTTGCAAAATATGCACCAGAAACCTAGAATATTTATAGTACAATATCTAGGTCCTCAAAATATTAAACTCTAAGCTTGCTCTCAGCTGTTCCAGAGATTCAGGCTAGGAAGGAGGCAAGTAATCAGAGGTGAAGGACAGTATAACTGGGTTTCACATCCTGTATTTACTCTGATTTCCAACTGGTGCAAGAACTCAGCACAGAAAGACACTAACTTTGTGATGAAGCAGGGATTCAAATTCAAACTCCCTGATTAACAACTCTGTCATTAACTCCTTCCACAGGGACTTGGAAATGGTGAAATCTGTTCCTCCAAGCTGATGCTGTCTCAGACTTACAGTGTCCTCACAAGCAGCACAACCTGTGTGGGAGACAGTGCCTATCTGGCATGGATCATTTCAACCCTTCAGCAGCATTCTGTAAAGCAGGCAGATGTTGAAAGCAACTTCACCATTCCTCACATGGCCAAAAGAGCAGCTCCTGCAAGAACACTGTAATAGAAAGCAGACAGCTATTGTCCTGCCACACAACTTTTGGTTGTCTCAAACTTGCTTATAGGCATTATCCTGACAAGGGTAAAACTGCTGAGCAAAAATCCTCCACTTCAGTGTTCATACTAATTCAATGTAGAAATAAGAATACTAAAAGCATTGACTATCCAATATTTATTTAATGGTTAACTATCTTACCAATATATATATAACCAATATATATATATATATTTTTTTTTTTAGAGTAAAAATTGTCTAAATACTTTCTGACTTCTGGAGGACTCAAAAATTAGTAAAAAAGCTTACCACACTACAACTATAACAGGATATTTTAAATGCAATAAAAAGAATTCTAAGATTTTATGTACAAGATAATATTTCATCAGAATTCTACTAGTTTAATTGCCATGCATTTCTTTGGCTTTTAGATAGAACAGAACAAAGCAAATGCATGCAACTGCTGTGAAGAGTACAGGTATATGCAATACAAACAGCTGTTAAATTTAAGGTATAGACTCCTGCCATACTGGCTGTGAAAAAAGCATTAGTAGACAACAAAAAGTGAAAATAATTTGTTTCTGAACTATGCATGAGTCATTTTGTTGGTTAAGATCTGTTTGGTTGTATTTATCACACACACGAGAGATTAAAGATCATAACATTCATAAATATAAATAGGAGGAGCTGTAATTGCAATTTCCCAAGGAGACTTTGTGTTCCTTTGTGCTTACATGTTTTGTTAAAAGTATGAAAGAAGAGCATGCTCCTTTCCTGCCCACTCGAACATTCAGAGTTAAGTTACTAACATCCAAGTCTTTTTCTGGTCCTAATTGCAGTTTCCGAAGCTCCCTCACACAGGCAGTGCCGCACAGGGTTGTTTTTCAGGGCTGCCAGAGATCCGTGCAGCAGAGCGGCCCCTTCCCCGGCCGGGGATCGCTGCGGGGCTGCCGGGCACGGAGCGCCTGTGCCAGCAGCGTCCGAGCAGCTCCCTCGGCCCTTCCTCGGCTCGGATCCAGAGGTGTCTGTGTTTCAGCTCCTGTTTGCAGCCTGTCCCGCGGGGCGAGCCGGGGCGAAGGGGACGCGGCTCCGGAGCGCCCGCATCCATGCCCGGTAAGTGCCTGCGGGTGCTGGACGGTCCGCGGGATGCGGGAACGGGGCGCTCGGCTCCTGCCCCTTTGCTTTGAGCGCAAAGCTCAACATCAGAGCCCTTGGGCTGTAAGGGCTGCACACCTGCCCGGCCTCCTCCGGAGCCTGCAGGTCAGGGGGGCACCGCCCCGAGGACAGCTTGGCTCCGAGGGGCAGGCACAGCAAATGTAGGGTCCAGCCCCCACCCCAGTTATTTGGTTTATACTGTACATGTGTTTAGAATCCAGGTGTCTTTAAATGGGGATTAAAACTTCTGGTGGGGAACTGGTCGTAACTCCATAAAGCTTACTGCAAAGTATAAGAAAAGCTTATTAAAAGCGTATTATCAGACAGTAAGCAAAAAGGGATGCCATCTCAAAGGAGGTAGAGTGACCATCTGCATCTACTCCATGCTGGAATAAACCTGGTAGCTGTTAACACTGCCCTAGCACAGTTCATGCGGATATGAAATGGTCCAACAGGTCTCTTCCATCTCTTGCTGCCATGATCCAGTACCACTGCAGAACACAATACATCAATTTCTCATGATGACAGCTAGTTATTTAAAAAGATACATATTTTCTCCCTGAACACAATGGACTCAACTTATTTCAATGGTCGATTTTGTGACTAGAGCTCCATTGTGCCCTAAGCTACTGATTCCGTTGTTGATCTAATCAGATAAAATGGACTAAAAGCGAGCCAAATTCTCCTTACTGTCATTAGATCACAGGTAGCTTTACCGAAATGAGTAGAACTTTACCTTATATCTACCACTTTAAAGAAACAGAATTTGAGTCAATGGCTGTAGGTATGACATAACTACTTCACATCATTCCACAGTGAACAAATTCAGTACATAAAATCTCATTAACAGAGACTAGAAATTCTCTTACTCCAACATCAATGCTCAGCTGCTCTACCATATGTTTCATTACAGCACAGCATAGTTTGCTGTCCTTAATGGTAAATGGTGACAAACTGGTTATGGGGGGACTGATGCTGAGAAAATCCAAGACTTGTGAATGAAGAGGACAACTTAAACAAAGTTCTGCTTGAGCTTGTTTGAAATGTTAACTTTTCAGATACCTCTGTCAGACAGTAAAACTACCAGCCACATATACATCTGTATTGTTGATCGAGCACATGCATGAAATAAATTATTAATTTCTATTACATTCAAGGGCATTAAACTGGAGCAATTTTTCTGCATCTGACCATCTAAGCCACAATAAAATGGCAACCTGACTGAAGACATATTTGAGTATTCCCGACAAAACTAAAAAGAATAAACAACACAAAATTCCCATGCTCACACGCATTTCCTCATACTGTGCATTCTTATCAAAGAGAACTAATTTACCCACGTGGCACAATCAGATTTGTCTCTGTATTAATATTAACCCATACCAAACGGGTATTTGTTTCCTGTTCCTCGGAATAAGCATTGCACAAATAGTCTGGCTAAATGCTGAAAGCTGTGGAGGTCACTTCACAGCTGCGAGGACAGCGAAGTGTGCGTTGCTGTGGTGCAGCCACGGGCAGAGCAGCTGCTCCGTGGTGGTGCTGGGAGACACGAGTGATGATGTGCCTCACAGGGAAGCAGCCAGCCAATTCCTCCAGAGACTTAAGGCAACACACTCGGAGGGGAGCTGCAGAACTAAGCTGGCTCTGCTTACCAAATGCAGGAAAGTTAGTTAGGATCAGATAGAGGGCTTTAAGGCACTATGGCCAGGTTAATTTTATTAACACAAGGGAATTACTTAAGTGTTCTGTAGCTGAAGGACATTTCATATCACTTAGTACAACAGGGCAACACTGACAAAGATTGGTAATACATGTATTTGCAACTCACTTCCCATACTCTTTATAGCTCTAATCAATAAATTACACCAGATTAGTTTTGAATTCTTATTCAAAAGCATTACTAGCGTTAACTGATTATTTTGTGCTTGTACTGTCTTTATTTACTTGTACTATCATATAGAGATGTCTAACTGCAAGGTATCTACCCAGCACAGACACATAAAAAGAAAAAAGGAATAAAGCATAATCACAGTTATCTCTCCTAAAAGCAGAGAAGGGGAAAAAAAGTCAATACCAGTTATGGGAAAACACCAGGTCATTCTGCTGCTTCAGTTTCATAGGAGACCCTGAGAACTCAGTCAGCAGGTGATCCTGAGCTGCCTCCCACAGCTGCAGAGTGGAAGATAATCCTGCAGTTTGGGCTCATTTTCAGACAGAGGATATTCTGGTAGGATCAGTTCTGAGTTGAGAACTAATCATGCCTTGATGCACTAGTACTAGTTTAGTGGGGACAGAGCATAAGTGGTCTTTGCAGCCTTGCATCCCAGCATACTCAGCAAACGTGAAAGCAATGAAGTGAACCCATTATCAACCATCTACCCTCAGTCAAATGAGAAATTCTCACAACAGAATTCCTCAAATTCACATTAAATATATCTAATATCTTTTATTAGTATGGACAAAACAAACCCCAGATTATATAAGATTTTATGTGAAGTAATCATGATTCAGGAAATTATGTTTAATGGATACTTAATTCTGACTTCACAGATCAGGAAACACATGCATCCTTAGAAGGAAAACAGCCCTTAGCTTTGCTTTGTTCCTTGTTCCAGGGTCTAGTGTCAGTTCAACATAGATAAATAGTTGGAATAACAAACCAAACCAAAATAGTGGTACCCTTTTGTATTAGGTGCTTCTGGGTTTTCTTTCTCTTCTGTTACATCAGTTCTAACACTTTGACATGCTAAGGTCAATCTTAAGCTAATGTAAAAAAAGAGCCCAAACAATTCCTTGGTTTTGGGTTTTTTTTCCCCCTTTCCTGTCTAGTCTCTTACCTTGCAGTAATTGCCAGCATATCTGAACACTGTCACTGCTAATGGCATCCATCTTCAGGAGCTGCAGCATCCTACAGCCAAAGACAAAAATGTGCATGTGAGCTAAAGGTTTCATTTTAGAGTAGTTTTGGAATGTAAATCAAATAAATTTGTTAACTTTATGACTCCTGTCTACCCCCAAAACACACATAACTTTGATCTTCTATGTTGCTTTATATGCTTCTATGCTTGTACAGAACAAGCAGTTGCTGTGGCTGGAGCTGTAATAGGTGGCATCCTTTTATTTGTTCTCATTGGAATAACTGCATACCTGCTCTGGAAGAAATTTTGCTGCCTCCTTTCTTATGAAAAGCTCACCAGTCCTGTCAAAACAACAAATGCAAGTGCATTTTTTCAGGATCAGACAATTTCTGATACGCAACTGAAAAGCACAAGGTACATATTTTCATTTTGTTTTTAAAGCACACACTATTGGTAATTTATTTCAGCTTGTCAGTGAGGGGGTAATCTAAATATCTGCATGTACAGAAATAAATGAGACTCCTGCATTATATGAAAACATCAGTTATGTTGTGTTTTGTTCCTTTCAGAAAAGAACAAGTTAACTATGAATGCAATGATTATTTCTGATTTATGTACGAGAAATAATACATTCAAGGGTAATTGGGGCATGGATAGCTTTATCTGTTACCTAGACAAATTGAGCCTATCTTCCAGAATCATCCCTGGTGGTCTCAGAATGAAGCATCCAAGAACCAAACAACAGGACTTCAGTTCAGGAGGAAGACTCTGTTAGAAAGTTAGCTACTCTAGGGCTTTTGGGCTCTAAAATAAGAAGCTGCGGTTAATTCTTCTTTTCCTTTGAAAGACAAATTCTAAAGGAGAAGAAAGGTGGAAAGAGAGGAATGTCTGAAGAATTAAGACCTAATGTGCCTCACTGGACTTTTATGCTTTAAACAAATAAAATCAATTGCAAAACAATGGGTATTTATAATTTTTACCTATGCATCTCTGTAGAATTTTTACAAAATTTTGAGCATGTTTCCATATAAAGTTATTACTGTTATTGAGTTTGGTTTCCACATTTAGGCCAGAAGAGTCAATAGCTGTTGTTGTTTTGAGCAGATCCAGAAGTGTTCCATTTATCATTCCACCCACACTGCATGGGCGAGACTGGATTAACCTGACGAACAGAGAACAGGTTCAGGAGGACAGTGACCCCTACATGACTCCTCAGTCTGGGCCACGGTCATCATTTCATTCTTTGGGTATGGCACTGAAAAAATGGGCCTGTCTTTAAGGGTACTCCTTTAATGGTAACTCAATTATTATGAAGCCTCTCTACTGGGGACGGAGCAGACACAGTGTTACACAGCACAAGCCCTAAATGCTACATGTAGATGTATTTTTTAATATACAGGAATTGGGTGAGAATGTAGCCATTCTGCTCCCAGTGCTGTGGTATCTCGCACATGTTCCAGATAAAGCAATCTCTCCTCCCATGTTTTGTAAAGGCACAACATGACTGCAACACAGGAAGTGTCTTATTCTTGTCCCCAGAAACAGCAGAGTGGCCAGTCGCAGACTGCAATAACAAATACCTAAAACTATCTACATACAGTCACAGGAATAAGAAAAGTGCAGCCTACAACTACTCCTCTAAATCTGAGGGAAACAGAAAGAAAATATGAAATTCATACAAAAAATGATGTTAATTAGGAGATTAATATGAGTTCCCCTAAAACGGCATTGGTTATAAAAATGCTTGCTATGGTCTTGAGACTAATCTGAAGCTGCTTGTCTTTTATTTCATGAAGCTGGAGCTTATGTTGTAGGGACCATTAACCCAGAGCTGTACAAGTTTCCTGAAGACAAAAGCGAGACGGATTTTCCTGCTGGCAACATTGGCCGCCTCTGGTTCTCCGTAAAATATGACCAAGAGTCAGAAAGGCTCCTTGTCTCCTTGATCAAAGTCAGAAAGCTGCAGCCTCCTGCTGACTCCTGTAGTCCATTTGTGAAAATCTACCTGCTGCCTGACGAAAGAAGCTACTTGCAGTCCAAAACAAAACATAAAACTCTTAACCCACAGTTTGATGAACACTTTGTTTTTCAGGTACTTTTCCTTTTGATGAAGCAGATTTTTGTTTGCAAATATTAAACTTGTCAAACTATAGTACATGTTTGTAGGAAATTAATGTTCACAATACTTCTGCCAAGACTGAAGTGGCTTTCACCAGAGACAGGAGACTGGGGTTTCTGGGTGTGTGGCTCCAGTACTGATCTTACTTGTGGTCTGCACCAAAGTTAAGAATTCCAGAACTTTCCCTGAGAATGACGAAAATTCCAGTCTGAACTATAGCTCAGCAGTTCAGTCCAGCAGCTCTGAAAGCCCAGAAGCAGCCAACACACATCTCATGCTTTCAGAGCCTTTAGTTTCTTTGCTGTGGAAGTAGGCTGGACAGTATTTGTGAAGTGGTGTAAAGCTCAACTCCCTATGCTGAGAGGCTTTCAGCAGATGTCACAAGACAAAAGCTTTAAAACCAGAAAGAGTTTGTATTTCAGACAACTGGAAAAATAAATGTTTACCATTTACCAACTTCATACTTTTCAAATAAACTCATCCTGTTTTATCTTTGACCTTGAATTCTCCATAGCTAAAACTTCAGGCAAATTAAGAAAGTGGACTTCAAATAATTAAAGGAAATCTCCACCTACCTTCAACATACTTTGAAAAATTCTTCCTTTGAATGCTAGAGAAGTGCCAGATATTTTATAATTATTAATAAATTCTTCCTTTTCCTGTACAGGTTTCCAGTAAAATGTTATTCCAAAGGACTCTGAAATTTCTGGTTTATCATGTTGATAAACAGAAGAAGCATCATCTCCTAGGCCAAGTTATTTTCCCACTAAAAAATGAAGTATTAACTGATGACAACAAACTAGTCATATGGAGAGATCTGGAGAAAGAAAACTTGGAGGTATGTGATACCAGGCTGTTTGGCATTGTGGAATTTCTGTCATCTTACAAGTATTGGAGGGATAGAGCTGAAGTAGGGGCATGTTCTATTAAGTATATCAAATGAAAAAGTATTTGATAAACATTTGAGATTAAAATTCCCATCTTACCAACTTGCAGATCCATAGCTGTTTTCTCAGAAAGTCACATGAGTTTGGAGGTAATTACATAAAAAAGCACCTTTTGTTATTTGTTTTGTTTTGACAGAAAAAAGCAGAAGAGGCAAGGAAACAGGCAGAACCTGCAAGATAGTAATTCAAAGGCTTAGAAAAACTGATTAATTAGGTCCATAGTTCCATCAAATGGCACAACAGCATAAATAAAGCCATTACAATTCCCTCACACGCCTTAGTGTGACAGAAACCATTAGTATGAAAAGGCTTTTTCTCCCTATTTGTCCACGTGACAAGAGCTTTTAGGTATTTTGACAAGTGTTCTGCTTCCAAAGCCTCCTTCAGAGCATGGTGATATCCAGTTCTCCCTGAGCTACAATGACTACCTGGGCCGTCTCACCGTCGTGGTGCTGAGGGCAAGAGGATTAAAGCTCCAGGAGGAGAGCCATGCTGCTGGTAAGAGTGATTTCCTCTCTGCTACCAGCTCCAGAGTCCCTGTTTACATTTGCTCCTTCCTCAAGTGTCCACCCAGGCTTGTGCTGAGTGACTCTGAAAAGAAGAAATAAACATCTTGGTGATTTGAGTGGAAATAAGCTACGTATTTTACTACTGGGGTAATTAGATTTTGATAGCTCAGTCCTGCTATATTTGGGATTTATTTCATAATAAATGGCTGGTCTCATGTAATCAGTGGCAATTTTTTCCTCCTGTTTTAGTAGAGTGAGCAACACCCCTTTGCTGCACTTCAGCCTAGAGTAGGCAGCATTTCAGGGGATATTGACATTAACAGATTTGCCTCAAGTCAAATTCCCAGAGGTAACAGCTGCAGGAAAACTGCTTATGCTGAACAGCTGTCCTGAGAAGAACTGAACTGGGACAAAAAATTCCCATTTTTGGACAGCCTGGCTGTTGTTCAAAGGACCATGGCATGTAGTCACATTTTTCTCCCTTTCTGCAGTGGGATTTTTTCTGGGATGTCATGCTCACGTCCTTGGTTTCTGAGATTATCTCAAAATGCTGTTTAAAATATAAACACTCAGAGCAAAAACAGACAGAAGAACCCAATCTTTAATTCAATGTGCAGTAATTTTTTGAAGCTAAGCAATATAAATGCAAGATGCATTCACCATTTAAAAAGAAAGGAGGTTTAGTCCTCTATAAATATACATCAAACATGATTTTTTTGTTTCTTTGAGTGGACTGTTACCAGAACGTTTAGCTGTAGAAACCATGCCCTTTCAATGAGTAAGTCTACATTAATAATGGTAAGAGATGAATCTGCTCTGTTTAGGGTGAAACTCATAAATGCCCAGTAAAATAATGAGAACAGAGAGGTTTCCAACAAGCAGAATCCTACCCTCTACACTTGTTGAAAGAGAAATATATTGCAGAATATATTCATTTTAGAAAACAAATAACTAAGATGAGGATGGCCAGAAAAAATATGAATGGCTCAGGGCAAATGAATGGTGTAACATCATGAACTAAAAGCAAATATTATGCTCTACCATGCTGGCATGTGTGTTCATGAATTTGATTTTACACTTGATACTGAATCATGAAAGGAAGAAATTCCTTAAGCCACTTCCCAACTGCTTCTGATGCATTTTCTTCTTGAATTTCTTTTTCTCCAAGGTGTGTATGTCAAAGTCTCACTGATGAACCATAATAAATTCATCAAAAGCAAAAAGACAGCAGCTGTTCTGGGAACTCCCAGTCCAGTGTATAATGAAACGTTCAGCTTCAAGGCAAACCAGACAGAGCTGGATACAGCAAGCCTGAGTCTGTCTGTGCTCCAGAGTATCAAGGGAGAAAGTAAGCTATAGAAATTATTACAGTCAAGTTGTCATAAATCTCTTACATACTGGAGACATGTTTAAACCTGGGAGGAACTAATTCCCTTTTAGCAATAATCATAAAACATATAAGAGTTTTGGGGTGTTCCACAGACTATTTCTTTAAAAAGAAGAACTTATTTGCAATAAAGCATATGTCACTCTTCCAGAAGCTTAAGATAAATTTCATGCAAGATGAATAAAATAACTATAGACTGGTCACTGTCAGTACAAGGTGCTGTACTTTTGTTACGTTTTGGTATCCTATTAAAACAAGTTTATGCAATTATTCTGTGAATACTTGTGGGTAGTCTTCAACCTCCAAAATGTTGAGGCCATTCAGTCTTCCTAACCTAATTTGAAAGAGGAATAGAAATTTTAATTATCCCAGCAACTGATGCAGTGAGAAAGAAGAGATTAGCAACGTCCCCATTCCCTTGCAGGAAACACAATGCTTGAGGCCTCCTCTTTCTAATTGTAAGGGAATTCATTAAGGAGTTCTGCTTACAGAAGCAAATCAGACTTCACTATTTCCACTCCTCACAAGAACATATTCCCTGCAGTACAAATATAAATACCCTCATTTGGATTCACATACTCCTAAAAAAAACCTTTAGGTGAGATTTTGGGCAAGTACTTTGGCTTGGAGAATTGACAAGAACTAGAATCAGCACTTGAATCTTTCATTATATTTACTTGCAGACAGCTAAATGCTTTACAACCATTCAGAAGTTCATGCAAGAGAGGTTCAAATCATTTCCCCCATTCACAGATGAAAAGTCCAGGCGTGAAGAACCAATCTGCTCCTTGGCAGAGCATGGTCAGTGCCAACCCACATGTGGGGGCTCCCAGCTGTCTCAATAACTGCACTTATTCTTTTCCAAGCCAGGGCACCACATGAATACTGCTGAGGTTGCTAAGGCCCCACACTACAGCACACTTTCACAGTAAACTTGAGGTGGAGGGGCTGGGCAGACACAGATCTTTGTGCCTTGAACATAGTATAGTTTAAGTGCAGGCAACAGGGAAGGCCTGCATTAACTAAATACACTCTTAACTCCAGTACTTTTGAATGCTGAATGTTAGCAGGTAGAAACTACAGAACTTGAAATCCAGCATGAACTCCTTGAATATTTTCATTTAAAGATAAATTTCAGAACATGTATTAATCAGAGAAGTTAATATTCTAATTTAGGCAAGGATTTCAGAGAAGCATTAACACATGTTCATTACTAACTGCTTTCTTTTTTTCCTAGAAACACTTCTGCTAGGAAGAGTAGTGGTTGGGCCTTTCATGTACACACGTGGCAAAGAACTAGAACACTGGAATGAAATGATCAGCAAGCCCAAGGAGCTGGTTAAACGATGGCATGCTCTCTGCCACAGCATGTAAAGAACACTGATTAAAAAAAAAAAAANTATCTAAAGGGTACCCTAAGTAGGCAATAATAAGTAAACTATTTCCTTATACAAATAAAAGACTTGGTTCCCAGTAGGTTGGAACTCTCTTTCCACTTTCTAAAATGGATGTTCATTTCAATTAACACAGAGCAGAGTAAACAAAACAGGAAGCCAAACATGATCTCCCAGTATTAGTTATTTTGACTAGTAAATTCCTGTTCTTGGTCATGAGTTCTGGGCACAAATGATTACTTGGCATGTGGACAGAACCCAAAATGACCAATAGTTGTCAGTGATGACACCAGGGCTAACTGCCCATGGCATTTTATCACCACAGGCAGAGTAGCTTCACCAAAAGGGATGGGAGCCCAGTAAACAAGCCAAGACAGACAAACCCAGATGATGTTGACTAATAGATTTACAGTTTATTTAAAATATCAGCATTAGATTTAAAACCTCTTTTGAATAGAGGTGTAGAAGGAACTGTTTATTGGTCAAAAGCCCAGAAGCACCTGTTTCCTTCAGGACAGTGTATTTCTTACAGTAATTCAGTTTGATGTTTTTGCATGAATATTGGAATACTCTGAGAAAGTAAGATGATGACCTATTCAGTCCTTATACATTTCTCTCTAAACACACTTCTGCTGGAGACAGAGCATTGATTACAAGAAGCTTGGATTTGACCTGTTATGACCATTCTTACATTGAAAATCCAATTAGCTTAAGCCCCTGGGGCATATGTCTGCTTTAGTGCTACAGTCTTTTTTGTTAAGTAAATTACTGTTCTATAAAATAATTTTGAGTAATTATTCTTAATCAAAATAAAATAGGACATTCTTCTCTTCTTGATTGTTCACTGGAGATCTGAACTCTGTACCTTTCACATTGTAGAGTCATAATCCAGACACAGAGACTACTGCAGCAAAACATTTTGTGTAACTGTGTTCCAAGAGGACCATAATCTCTCCAGCTGAAATAAAACCAACTTCCTCTCAAACAGGATACAATATTAATTAATTCAATGTATTTAAAAACAGGGGCTTCTCTGGACAGATGAGAACACTTTCCATTTTGATAATACTGTTATTAGCTAAAGGAAATACTACAAATGAGAAGATATCACAGAGGAATTGTGAGATAATGGAGACACACTTCCCTGACCCACCATCTGAAGTGTTACATTGCACTCTCAGTCTGTCTTGCTAACTGCGCCCCTGGATAGAGGATGAGCCTCAGCACCTTACATTAAAACTGAATTTTACACAGTGCTCAACCCTCATTATATCTTTGCTAAATGAGTAACACCAGAACCCTCACACCCAAAAGAGCTGTTTTCAAATTTTAGTCCTACAAAACTACTGCAAACCAATCTGATAAGTAACATCTGTGATCTGAGAAGGAAAACTACACGGTTTACACATTACTATAATAAAACAATTTTGCCAAATGAATTTTGTCCTTCTTTACTTAAATCACACCAGTAAAAAGCTTAAAAGTAACCTGTTAGTAATGTTTCAGACAGTTCACAATCTTCTGCTGGAAGATGCACGTAATGTGCAGTGTCTGTTAACAAATATCTCTCAAGTGGGAAGTCACCTGTCTGACAATGTACAGAATGGTCCCTGTAATAAAAAAAAACCACATTGTACTAATGTGATCTTCTTTTCTTTGTGCTTCCTATATACTAAAGTAGTAATACATCTACCTTGTATGTTCAATAACTTCAGCTAAAATCATGAAGAAACATATTTAAATGCACTTACCAGTGTACTTGACTGCTCAGTTATCCAAGTGGAATAAGTGAGAAAGGCCCCTTTTGACTCTTCCTGAACAAGAGCTATGTCAGTAAAGCAAGAAACAGTATTAAATAGTTATAATACACTATTATTATTGTCAAATTATAGAGCAATTTTTTTTACTTACTGCCTTTTATGTAACATCCCTCTGATCTTGTGCCTGAGAGTTACATTGAGATGAAGGAGGAGGAATGATTACAAGACTGTTCAGTGCCTACCAGGGGTGTATTTCCTCTAAAAAAATGTTAGACTCTTACATAGATGCACAGCATCTATGCAAAACCCCATCCAAGAAATATACAAGATCATACAAAATCTGACACCTTCCACAATGCTTCCCATTACTATTGACAAATACAGGAACTTCTAAAGCTCTGCAATAAATCTAGCATGTAACTTCAAGAGGGTACAACCCCATCAGTAGCAATTGATCACCATTTTAGAACAAACATGAATAATGGTTACATTCCTGTTCTAGAGAATAAGATCCTGGAGATGCCCTACCACTATTCAAGCAGAGTATTTATTTATAATCCTTTTTGGATCACTCTCTACTTTACCTTCTTCTCCCAATTAAAATTAGACCTACACTATTCTTTTAGAAAGTCCAGTGATCACGGCCATCTGCGCTGACCTATCCTTCCTCTAAGTGAGGAAATGAGAGACCACATTTGAAAATAACTGTACATTCTAAAAGCAACAGCTTGATAAAACTGAAGGGGAGAAAGATGAACTACAGCTGATAAAGCAGTGGAAAGCTCCTTCAGAAGTAGGATCTGTCCCAGGCACAGAAAGTAATGATTTTGTGTTTGAAAGGTAGGATAAAAGTCTGAAGTAGTAAACACCAGGCAGCAGTACCTAGAACTTCCACACAGAATTACTAACCAAGATCTGGCATCATGTTTATAGCTTGGATTTCAAGAAGGAATACTGTCAAACAAGTCAGAGAGCTGATGAGCAAAACCATGAGAAGAGAACAAGGCAGTTGGGTCCAGTCAACTGGAGAGACCTAAGCCCAGTACATGGAACTTGGTGACACAGAGAGCTCAGTAATCCAGAGGGCATGACTTCTGCCCAAAGTCATCAAATCAGCCTATTGAGACCACACATTGACAGGATATAAAAGTCTTTAGGGTTTCTCTAATGTAATTGATGGCCGAGCCTCAAGAGTCTTACTGAACTCAAAATGCTCATGGAATGTTTTCACTGAGATAGGATTAGCATAGTAATACTTATTTGAATCCAAACACTGACACTGCTCTTCCCTTCAACATAGTATTCTGTGGCATTAAGAAATCCACATTTTAAAACCAGATGGTACCATGTAAGCATAATTAGAATGAGGTAGAAAAGGCACAGATGTTTAGAATTTTCCCCCAGGTGATGGATTAGGACAATGCCATCCTGTTTTCGCCAGGTGACATGAAACTAAAGTTAAAAAGTGATTTTACAGTGAGGTGAAATTCAGTCATTGCAAGTCTTTTGACAAAAGCAAAAGACATAGCCAAGTTACAGATAGCATACAGAATAAGACAAACAAAAATCTTATAACTAAAATATTACTGAATCCTGTCTATTTGCCTCTAGTCTACCAGATGTGAGGAGAAGTCAGTCTCTCAATAGCAGGGAGGAGAAAAAGGAAAATAGATACCTAGGAAGAGTTTATTAGGATAAAAATATACATATAAAAATATACTTTATGACAATTCATCAGTATTACAGTAGCAGTATATACTGTTAGCAAATATTCTGTACCAGTCCATTTGATGGTTTTGCTTTTTTCACAAGTTAGACCCCAAATCCATTATTGTAATGTTTTTAACATATTTGTTTCCATTGGGTAATTTATTTTTCTTCTGGTTGCCATCTGTGTGTCCTTATGTTCTTTGTTACTCAGTTACTGCAGAGGTCAATGCTTCAAAGATCAGGATGAAAACTGAGCAGATGAAAATCCTTTTGCAAAGGGTAGCTGTTTTCATCTAGCACAAAATGGCTCCTGATTTCCAGCAAATAGGATGCCTCTGGATCTGTGAGCAGTGAATGGCACAGATCTGCTACTACTGTCCTGTAGGTTATATCTGAAGAGGGCACTGCAAAAGACAGAACAATTCCATTTACACTTGATTTTCACAATAGCACCTAACACGCAAATTTTCTCTCCATGAAAGCACCACTGAATTACTGGAAGTGTAGTTCAACATCTGAATAGAAAATTAGCTTTTACTTTTAATTACTTTTTAATAACAATCAGCTGAGCCTGTTAACTGTTAACACCTGTGAATCATTTAGAACACCTCTCAGGTCAAACAGTCCAGAAAGCTTGTCTGAACCACTTCTCAGTGTTTCACATCATGAAAGTATGTCAGCTATTTATAAAAACTGCCAAGAAATTCTGTTTTGCATATAAGGAATACACTTAGTTATTGAATATGTGGCTATATAATTACAACCATTTAGTTACATAATAAAATGTTCACACCATCTACTCAGAACATCTGAGTTTGCCAGACAGCAACCAAAATAATCTTTGATGTTGGTTGTTTTTTTGTTTGTTTTTTTTTTTTAAACTATCAATAATTAAAAATTTTTCTTCCAATGTCAACTTTGCTGCTGGTTTCTATCACAGGTAATTCATGAAACAGTACCTACTACTCTGTTCAGCCAGTCTGCAGGAATATTAAGAAAGATTTTTTCCATCAACTCAGACACCACATGAACATAAATTTCACATCCTTCATCTTCTATTGTCATCAAAGCAGGTCTAGATAAGAAAACAAAAGTCTTTTGTAAGACAGCTGCTATGTTTTGGGTTTTTTACTGAAGCAAAATTTCTGAAGGGAATACAATTTAATATTACTCTGAAACATAATACCAAGAACTAGAAAAACAATAAAATCTCTATGCACTTATCTGTCAAATATGTAGCACTGGAATGAGTTTGAGGTATACACACTGAATTTACTACTCAATGTTAAAATAACTTGTATAGTAAGCCTTACTTTCAGAGAACTGCTGAAAAAAATACTGGATCACTTGTCTTTCCTGAAAGACAGTGAGAACTGCACCACTAGGAAACTAGTGTTATTTATGGCTCTGACCTCTAAGCATAGAGGTTAATAAGTAAGTATATATACTTAGGAATATACAACAGGTACATAGCATATTGAAATGCAAAGAAGGGAGATGAACTTAGGTGTGTCATTTGGAATGGTATCATCTGTATCAACATCACTCAGTGTTATCTGTCTTAATATATCACTTCATAGCCACAAAATACCAAGGTACAGCTCCTGTACTATGGCAAATACTAAATGTTTACTGCTAAACTAATGAAAAATCCCTCACTGGAAATATTACCAAGGTGATGAATTCTTATTAATCTAATCAGAGCAAAATTTCAGTGCAAAAATGACAGGCTTTTCTCTGAAAAAGCTGGGCATGTAAGCTCCACAACAAGATGTATTTACACGCTGAGAGTACAAACATCAGAAATCTTTATAATTTTTCTATCAACTTTTGTGGAGGAGAAAACTGAGGTCCCTGAGGCCCACTGAGAGGTTATAATCTCACAAAAGAATGGGGGGACCTTTTCAGTTAAGAAAAAACCCTCTTCACACTTAATACTCCCTCAGAGGAAAATAAATAACATAATAACCTAGAGATGCAAGACTATTTTGCATAGAGGAAAAAGACTAAGCCACGACCTTGTTAGATAAATAGGATACTAGTATTTAAGTCAACCAGTATTAAACTCAGTATGAAAGAGTTTAGAAAGAATTTGAGAAATAATTTAGATAGAATATTCACATAGTCTAGAATTCTATTGCATCCATGATTGCCTCAACATTCTCTAGCAACACCTTTCAAGTCACTATGATACATTTTGAAGGCCCAAGATCAATTTAAAAATTGAACAATTAGTTAATAACAATGTTTCTACACAAACTGGATCCATTTATTTTCTCTAAGTGTGAATATACATGTCTCACAGTGCCATCTGGTGATAATTTAGTATCTCTGCTCTCTGAGAATGCTGATTGAAAATATTTATCAATGCTATTTCTGCAAGACTAAAACTGATCAATCAGTTTAAAAATATGGTTGTGCATTCACACGATTTCAAACTTAGGCTGGAACCAGACTCTTGAAGGGTTTTCCTTTGGTCCTCAACCTTCTACTCCATCTTATCTGGGCAGTACTTATCTGATACAGTACTGGGCAAACATCGTTCCTGTATGACATAGTAGTAAAGGAGTAAAGTTAGATTTAAACTAAGAATATCACATGTAAATAATGGCAGTAGAATACAGCAATTCAAGAAAAACTCCTTGAAAATTCATTAGAAAGACAGGGCTTGTTAACCCCATGTTAAACAATTTTAGATATGAGAGAAGTTGAAATTGAGAAAGTTGAAGTTTGCTTCCCTAGTAATACATGTTATTTTAGCTTTATTTTGTTTACCTGTAGAATGTTTTTACTTTGTTGTATGGCAAACATCTAATACACTGCTTGTAGATCATGTTCTTATCTGCCTGTAGTTCCAAACCACATTTGGCACAACCTGAATATGTAATCATAGGTAGAGAAGCCAAAACGTACTCCAGTGAAGTGTCAGCAGAGAAGATGAGTTGCTTGTACTGACCAGTTGAAATGGTAAACTTCAATTCTAAGATATGGGCTTTCACTTGAATCACTCCTACAAAAACAACATGTTCAATCAAATCTGAATTCAGTTTTCTTTGTAACAGAAAGCAAAAGCAAGGGTTACAGCTGATCCAAACCCAAAATGATTATCAGTAAAACTTTCTGATTTTATCTTCCCTTTAGTAACAACATGTTCACGGTTTTAGAGATATTTTATGCAGAAAAAAATCACCATGGTTAAATATTATTGTAAAATGTATGCAAGTACTACACCCTCAAGTATTATTGCAGTAGATGCCACCATAGAAGTGCCTGAGCAAGACAATACAATTGTGCAAACAGTTTCCAAGTGATTTTCTTCCCACGAATTCAGCATAGGTTACTATTGAATACTTCTCACTGTTTACACATAGAGTTAAATGCTGCAATATCAACTTCAGGTACTTTCTAGAATTTAACACCACCCCTAGTAATCTTTCAGGTTTATCTGGGAGAGTGCGACTGTAAAATGTTTTTTTTGTAGGAAGTTTTCAATAGCAGTTAGCAATTTCACTCTTGATTTAGAGAGTTCCAGTTCTGGAGAAATACTATTAGACAAACTCTCAGTGATTAATCACATCATTACTGGACTAGTTGCTGTGGACAACTAAAGTCAGTATTTCTCCCTACGTTTGAGAGCTGTCTTTGTATGGTACCACCCAGCCCATCCATCTCACTGCTGGGCTCATGAGATGAAGGAGGCATCATTTGCTGAGTACTAAGCAGCAGCCTCCATAATAAATTTGGTCTCCTGGACTTCTGCTACCTTAAAAAAAAGGCATTTTATTTCATCAACAGAACATCTGTTTTGCTTAGCCCAACAGACATGACAGAACTATGAGTAACACTTACCTGAGCATTTTTCCTCCAAGTGTGCCGAGAGTTTTGTCAACTGCATGACAGATGTTTGGCTTTTCTGAAACTTTTCTTTAAATTCAATTGCCCTTTTGTCATCATCAAACAAGCACTCGCAGGATGACCATGGAGTTGTGTGCAGTTCTAAGTCACCTGAGACAGAGCTACGTTGGACCAGAAGGTATTTGAAGTCCCATATGTGATCTACAGAACAAAAAAAGCCAACAGAAGAGTTTACCTTCTTATACTGTGGCTAATTTACAGCAAGCCAAGGTCACTTACAAAACTGAGTAACAAATCAGTAAGACGTTCTCATATGGTCAGCTCTGGCAACTTGATTTCAAGTCCAATGACATGTAGGGTTTTTCCTTACCCTATAAACTTTGCACAACTCCTCTCACAATGGAAAATTCATTTCACCTCTACCAATTCCAGCTTTCAAGACAAATCAACCTCTTGAAAAAGAAACCAGCTCTGGAAGTTGTTTTCAGCTCTAACAAGGAAATGTTGGCAATGCCTCAAAGAAAAAAAATCTTCATGTTATTAATCAACTTCCCCCTTTAGTATCAACTTGTTTTTAAATCTTCTATCTCCATAACTTTCTGATTTAAAAATAGTAATTAATTTTTCATCTTCCTGTTCACTTTGTAATAAAGAAAAATAATTTTAAAATGGACATTACAGAAGAACAACATATTTTGTGTTGTCCTTCACTTTTGTGTAAGAACTTGGTATCCACCTACCAAACATGTCTGATAACCATTTAGGCACATTTCACATACTTGCTCAGGCTGAAAGTTTCAGACAAAATAATAGCTTTTGGAAGCAAGGCTAGAAAAATGCAGAGATTTGTTGGCTTTTTTTTGTTTGTTTGGTCGGGGTTTTTTTGTTTGGTTGTTTCTTTTTTTTTTTTTTTCACTTTTTTTTTAAATGTATTCAGGTGTTGCTATAGGCACTTCACTAGCATGCCTTAGAATCTTCTTATTTTGGATTAGTCTGATTTTTGGTGGCAATGTGCTAAAACTGCAAGTTCATGAAAAATCTGCTGTCAGATGAAGTGTTTTACAGTAAAATACTGAAAAAAAACAACTGCCTGAGCATTAGTGCAGTTTCATGCACCTCACAGCTAACTAGAGATCTTGCAGCCCCCCCTGAACTGAGTATGCTTCAGCCCAAAGGAAGGTTCAGGCAGTAACACTGCAGCAACACTGAGGAAAATTCTAAACAGGAGGAAACAAATGGACAATTGGCAAGAGGGGATATATGAAATAGGGGACAGAGTCTAACTAGGGAAAAAGATTTGGCTGATACCTGAATTAAACTATTATTTAGATGTTCAGTGTTCCCCTATTGATTAAAAACCTATCACAACCTTGAGTAAACTATAAGTAATTGAGTTCACAGAAGTGTATTTCATGAAATGCATCTTTTTATTTTGGTAGTCTAAACCAGATGACTGCAAAGCATGAACTGAATGTCTGATGACTGTGTACTGGAAGTCCAGACTGATTTTTAGCAAGAGATTAAAAATATTTTTAGATGCTCTAGAACTATACAGCCTTACATACTTCACGTAGACATTTGAAAAATTACAAGCCTCCACACCTTCCTTCCCCTACAAAACTATGAAGTTTCTAATCTGCTCATACAACCAGTAAACACATACCTGAGCTGTGGTACAGCTCCTGCCAGGGAGTTTGTGGACATTGTGGCTTTCCTGTAGCCCACTCACACTATTTAGCTGCTGTGTTGTGTATGCTTTGGTATCCTGTGAATTTATCTTTTTGGTTATCTTACTGGAATCGAATGCTCATGGTTTGTTCAGGGTTAAGTATTTGAACAACTGAGAAATAACACTTATCTAGAATTTCAGATAAACATTTAATCATAAAAACACCAACTGCCGGATGCACAGAACACTTACTGGAGAATAAGACACAATGTTTACAAACACAAACAACACTACAGAGATCTACATGTTCTATTTCTGTGTTTTAAGCATCAGAGAATGAGATATTGTTGTGTCTAATTACCTCCGGTGTCATCTTTTTGCAACTACAAAAAAAAAATCAAATTCTGTATTTTGAAAAGTGTAATATTATAGATGACTAAATTCTGTAAGATTTCTAAGTATCTAACAAACAGTATATACTTGCTAACACTCAAGTATGCACAAAAATAAGAATTATGTAGGCATTATGTAGCAGAGTTACTGCTTGAATTGGACTCTTCAACTGCTTTAAAAGATCGGTCTTGAAAGTTAAAATGATTTCTATGAATGGAGATTACTTATAAATTGAAGTGGAACTGGTAGAATTCAGAGTGTGTACATTTAACTGGTAAAAGGTCACCATGACATTGTTTAACCTTTATGGATTTTATCTTGTGCTATCTGAAACCTGGCTTTTAGGAAGACACATTCAGTGTTTCAAGTAAAACATCATTTAATTCCTAAGTCTATTTATTGATCAGAAGTTTAATCTGAAGTTATCAATTTAACAAAAATGTAATTGCACTTATTTTATAAGAACGAAGCCAGGAATAAATCAAAATTTGGTAATAGCCATTGCTGAAACACAGGCAAGAGCTGCTTTCAGTCAGTTACAGCAATACCATTAGGATATAAAACCTGACAGTGCCATAAGGTGGAAAGCAGACAATTAACTTCAGAAGTAGAAAAGAAATAGCAGTTCATGCTAAACCTCGCAACTATAAGGAAGACCCAGAAAAACTGGTAACACAGTTAACATTCATGGCTTTTCATAGTTAATAACTAGTGCATCTTGTGTCTAAAATCAAGTTTTTAAATATTTTTGTCTTCTCAGTCTGCAAAAGTAAGCACTTTCAAATTCTGTTGCTGGTAGCACTGCTTCTGAACAGAGACATGTTAGAATTGCTATGAAATATGTTACCCTTCCACAGGGAGTTATTTAAAGATTGAATGGAAAAACATTGCCAGCTGAACATTTTAAAGATATTAATAGCCTCACAAAAATCCTTTTACAGCTACCAAGAGGTACAAGGACTTTACCTTTTCTCCTTTGAAGCTGAGGGCACCAGGCAGCCCCTGCTCCCCACAGAACCATCCTATAGTGTTGATCTCTGTTCTGTTCTACTGTTAGAATAATTTTTCTTTGGTTGCCACCTTTGTAACTATAGATAGATTCTGAAAAAAAATTGAAATTACATTATTTCTACAGTAAAAACCATGCAAGCACACAGAACTTACGGGCTTCAGTATTAAGGTGAAATCATGTTGCTCTCGTATTTTATGGTACAAATGTAAGCAAGGAAGAATACACCTATAATTTCTTCAGGACAGAAACCAATCTGATTTCTTCAGCAACATGAACCTAGTTTGAAGGAGTACAAAAAGTATATTCATCTACTTCTATCCACCTAAATACACAGCAACTGGACACCTCCCTTTGAAACAGCAGACATCCGAGAATCTTTCAGCTCTCAGTCACCCTGACTTGTATTGAGCAGAAACTGTACTCAATCTCTGAACAACTGACTGTCATAATTGGAAGTTAAAGTTCCTGTAATTTCTGTGGAACTGAAAGAAACATTTCTCTAGCAGTTTTCAAATAAAGGAAAACTATAGTCATGTACAAGGCACACTACAAGTACTAGTCACAGTACATATAAATTGAAACAATTAAGATTTCTATGGGACTCTTACCCACAATACTGTCTCAGTTCCACACTAGAACTACAGTATTTTCCATAAACAAATAATTTTTCAAAAAGAGTTCTTGTATTCAATATCTAACAGTTCTGAGATTTACATACTATGGTAAATTATGAAGATTCTTATGTTCGAAATTCTAAATGAATTGTACTGACAGTGTGGGTAAAAGTTTGAATCCTACTATTACAAGATGTTAGTGTAACATGCTGAAATTGATGTGCAAAGCTTGAAGTCAAGCACCGAGAAACATTTTGCCTTGCACAATTATTCTTTCACCTAATGCAGAAGTTGAAGTCCAGAGCATGAACTTACCTGTTAATACAGCAATGTTGATAATTTTCAGGATTGAATGCACCAATGTATTAGGCTGAAGCTGATCTAGCTGCATATACTGAACACTATCCAGTCTCTGAACTTGTCTTTGTGGAATGTCTCTGAAGTGTGGAAATTCTGAAGATATGTATGCCAGTAAGCCATGGAGAACACCACCATCCACTATAGGATAAACTTTTATGGGGAAAAAAAGTAAAAATCAAAGTGACATACTATTTTTCATGATTAGAAGTATAAAACTTCCTGCTTGGAACATATTCACACTAATAAAAACTGTTTCAGAATAATTTTAAGGCAAGAGATACTTGAGATGTGTACAACACATCAAAATTAAACCAAAACCAACAAAGAAATCTTGTCTCTTATCTTGGTAAGAAGAATAGCTGTTCTTGACCTCCGAATCTGCCTTAAACAGCTGGCAATAATGGACATCACAAAGACAGTAAGAACAATGCAATCATGGTGACACTTCCACTGTTTTCCCCTTAGCCTCCAACCCAACATGGTCTGCAATGAATGGCTTTCCCTGGATGGATCTTCTTACTCTTTACACCTCTGAAGTTTTTGCAAAAAATTTAATCCTCATGAAATTTCAGACACCATATGGTCAAGTCCTGGGATATCTGCTCTTTCTTAAACTAAAGTCAAAGAATTCAGTTATTCAGAGTTTTCAGTGGTAACCACCAAACTTTACCATAAACTCCACATGCCCATCTGATGCCATTGTGTCCACATCTTGTGCACAGGTGTTCCTGTTATACTCTTCTGTAGTGTTTTGTACCTCTAAGTTGTACATATTTGCATTTTATCCCATGTGTGAGGCACTGCCAACAAAATGGAATACTTCAATAGCTATTTTACTGTGATTGTCATGGAAACTTATGCACTATGATCTCACATTCTTCTGGATTGAGAGTTGAGCTGTTCCCCAGATTCAGTAAGTGACTGGTAAATGTAGACTGAAGCATGATTTCTCCACACCAAAGATTCTCATACAACACTATATCTACAAGAAAAAAAAGCAACCTTATCACCTTATGTATCAACAATATTGAAGTCTATCATATTTTTCTTGACTGTAGAACCATTATAGATACAGGTGTGAAAGAGGGCACTGTTTAAGTGAAGTGGGTGACCATACTGGATAAATTATTATTGTACAAAGTTTCAGAATGTGTAGTAAAGTACCAGGTTTACCTAGAAAACTTTTTGATATATTTTGCAATAAGAACGTCTAAGAAGAAAAAGCAGTTTGCCTTCAAATTTTTTAAAATATCTACCTTTGCACTTACCTTTGAGCACTTAAAGAAGTCTTAACAAAGAGAAATGGGCATCTTAAACTGCAGAAGTATTCATTTTTATACTGTGTAGCTCTTTTGCATATTGTCAAACCTAAATGGTCAGGTCACTAACGAGTTCTGGGCCACTCCAACCCTAAATTAGGGGCAATATTGTTTTTGCAGTACTGCATTTGCTTACATGAGATATGTCCTCTTAAAGAGAGTGTTTTGCTCCTGTAAGGTATTAAAGAGTACAAAGGATTTATACAGAGGAATCCTCATTATTAGCTGACATGTTATGAAAGAGGTAAACCACAACAGTTTATATTTCTGCAGCCTATGCTGGTTACCCACTCACAACATGATCCAAAAGTGATGTTGAATGATGCAAGTGATGTTAACAAACACACCTACCAACGCTTAGCCAGAATTCTAAATTACTCGTTACATACTCTTCTACTTTAAACAGGCACTTTAAAGATCCTCATTTTAAAAGGCAAATAACAGAATTCTCACCTGTAAGCAGTACAATATCCCCAGGAAACACAGTGAGGGACCAAAATGCAGCACCATGCCACAACACCACCTTTCTTTCAGTTTCTGACTGGTCAATAACAACAATTGTTGCTACAGGAACTTTACATGAAGATTTTGGTCTAGTCTTCACTTGTATTTCTTTGATATGACAAGGATGCACTACTGTGACCAAAACATTGTACTTCTGATTTTTGCAGCAGCAATTCTTAAGTGATGATAGTTTCTTTTGAAGTTTCTTGAGCTCTGCCATTCTCTCTTGATCCTCTCTTGTCCCAGGACCAGGTGGAGAATTCAGTTTAGCTCTCTTGGATTTCATCTGCCTTTTAAATGCTGAGTGAAACAGATGAAAGGAATCTTCATACTTGCGAGGTCTTTTAGAAGAGCTCTTATGAGAACAGTCTGCTTGAGAGCACAATATTCCAGAGCTCAAGGATACACTATGGATTTCATTAACTGATAGTTCAGCAGGAACATTAAGTTCTTGAAACTTCCCTGTATTTTCCTGAGCACTTCCTTCTTGTTTTGTATCTTCCAAACAAACATTTTCCCCATCATCCTCAGAACTGAAAAGATCAAGAGAACTTGCATCCTCTTTCTTATATTCATTTTCAGTCACATTAGTACATGTTCCAACACCAGAATCAAATTGGAAGTGATCAGACTGCCTTTCTTCAGGTTTTTTGCCTGCTTCTATTTCTGACAGTTTTATGATTCTTTCTGGCATCTCTTTCCGATCCTGCACAAGTACAGCCATCTGACTTGAAGTCACTATACTACGAAATTCTGTATCTGTTGACACAGCAAAGCCTGAACAATCACTTGGTTCTTTTGGTTTTGACTCCTGACTTTTCCAGAGAAACATATCCAGATTCTGACTCAGAAGTTCATGATGATCACTTCTATGACCTGACTGAAGTCCCACAGGCAGAGTTATGCTGATCTGCTTGGTACTGGCAACCAAACCAGAAATATCAGTGCTGCTACCTTCTGAACAACTGGCTTTTCTTTCAGTGAGGTCTGAACAGCAGCCACATGATGGTTTATCTTGTGCAGCTGATTCTGCAAAGTTCTGTGGAGCATGTTGATCTGCAGCCTGATTTACCTTTGCAGTGCTATTTCGCACATGCCCGTCTTTAGACATCTGACAGTCAGAACAAGTGAAACTTTCAGTCTTTTTAGGTGTGCTGGTACAACTTTCTGCCACAGGTGCAAGGGATGGCAAACACTCTTTTGCTGCCATGAAACTTCCCTGTTCAGACGGCTGAGCACTGTCATCCCTTGCAGGAGCTGCTGTGACTATGGAGTTTCCTGTCTGGGACACGGAGGGCTCAGCAGCACCTTGGACTTTTTCAGCCAGAAGACCACATGCATCACACAAATAGTGCAGTTCTCTCCATTTTTCAGCAGCAGGTGCTGAACTACTTTGCTCTGACACCTCCAGTGGGCTTGGAATACTGGGTGCTCCCACAAAAACATGAATTTGAGGTCTTCTTGACATTTTTCACTGCTGTGTAAGTTTGACTTTAAATAATGTGGTTTATGCAATAAGCACAATAATAAATATTAGCAAATGCAAAAAAAAAATTATTTGACTTTTTCTTAACAACTTTTGAAAATGTCTAAAATTCAAGACAGTGTTTCACAGTTTAACTGGTAAAAACACTAGTTCACTACTTAAAGCCTATACAGTTAAATGTAAAAAATCTAAAAAAAGGAAGTTACGTTAAAATATTTATTTCTTTGGTCAAAGTTGCATAGAAAAACAAATTTACAGCACTTCCTAGTTACTGATTCTGCTATTTGGAAACACATTATAATGAAGTTAAAATTAAGTTTAATTACTGAGCTATTTATCTTGATTTATTAATGCTAATGTCATATGTGAATTCATTATTTAAAACTTGATTTTAATTCACGTGAAATAAATGTAAGAACTTTTGTAACACAATTAGAAGATAATTTCATTTCCTAGAAAATTAGTTTCAACTAAATTATTAAAAACACTAAGAGCTATTTAAAAATAAAGTTTGCTAGAAATGCAATATTTTATAAGCTGTTTTAGCATGAAACTACTGTATTAAGTGATTGTTTTAAAAAACTGAAGCTTTCAGGCTATTACTAATAAACTATAATTATTTAATAAGCACTAATAGGTCAGTGAAACTTGCGCAGGTGATTTAGAATTTGCTTTAATTCACTTATGTAGCATCACACTACTCAAGAAGTAGCTTTTATAGCTACTTTAAAATAAGCCCACCTTACACAGCAAAAAAGCTGTTTTATTTTTCTGAATTTCTGCTATACAAATATAGCTTTAAAATATGCAGCTACAGCTACAAGTGTTCATTAAAATGCCTAGCTACGTGTTTTGGGAGGGCTGTTGCTAACAGAAGTTGCTGCAATGTGCAATTCTGCAGATGGAGAGAACACCAGAAAAAATTCGAGAGAGAATCCAGCTGCAAAAGAAGGAAAAGAGCACTGAAAAATAAGCAATTTTTTCATTTATCACTTATTAAATTAGCAACCATTTTCCTCACAAGCCCACTAGGGGTCAATAAATCTGCACATTCCTACAGATCACTGTAACATGGAAAAACTATAAACATCCTGGAACTCTGACCTCTAGTGTATTATTGGTGTCACTAGAAAAAGTAATATACAACCACTAAAATTAGACATGGCAAAATTCAAAGAATGTGAAAACACAGTAATTGTTTTCACTCAGTGAAATGCTCACTAAGCAATTCACTTATTACAATGTTCAATGTACACACAATGCTCATTAAAAACAAATGCTACTGAAAACACTAGAGTATCCAAACTTCTGCAACTGCACATTTCAATTTAGTTTTATAAGAATATAACTTCTAAGGGACAATTCTCAAACCTGTGAAAGCATTAATCCATATAAAGAATGGCAATACACAAATAAGCAGAAAGACAATTTACAGTTCAACACTGTAATGGATCAGGTGACGGAAAGACAAAGCAAAGTGAGAGTGAGGTTGAGCCCCCAAAGAAGTTCTGTAGATACAAGGCAACCCAACACATGGCATAAAACCAAGTTCAATAACAAATCTAGGACAAACAGGATGTTTTTATTACTTCAAATGAACCTCAGAAGTGTGACCTAAGCAATGAGACTAAACAACTTCTTCCATTTAAAGATATCTAAGACTACTAGTAACTTTTTCATTTGTGATTATTTTCATTACAGCCTTTACAAATAGGCAAACTAGAGTGTAACAATATAAATGTCCCTTAATAAGGAGGTTCAAGTGAATAAAAGGTTCAAATGAATTACCAAATATTTAGTCCATTTATGCACTACAGAACCAAAGAGGTTGAACTGCAGAACTGTGACACAAGTTCATGCCAGTTCTGAAAACCTTGCACATCAGTCATTTCAAATTGGGCCTTGCTACAGCTGAGCAGCCCTTTCACTTCACTCTCCACCCTCATCAAGATCAGAACACAGACCTGTCACAGGTATCTGATACCATCTCATTCCAGTCTTGTTGCAAAAATACCCCAGCATTTGGGTATTAAGATAGGAACCTTCAATTAAGCGAACTAAAATACATTCAGGACAAAACCATTTGCTTACACCCTCTGAGTGAGCTCCTAACAGAGTTTTTAAACGTTTTCTTATAAGGAAACACTGAGATTTAACTACATCGGCCATGAGCCCAATGAATATTTCAATTCTTGATGAGTTCTGAGGACACTGGAAGGGTAATTCAGTTGCTCAATAGTTAAGATAATTAGAATAGTATGTTTAGAGGTGAGCTTACAACCTGGAGTTGCAAGACCTTTCAAAGATTTGTAGGCATAGAAAAGTTGGTGCTTAAGATGACACAGTGTAAAGTACTTAGAATTAAAATTTAAAAACTGTTAAGTGTCCTTGTTTACTCTGGGTATAAAATGCAGGAATTCACATACTGTACTGGAGGAAATTTCTGTATTTCATATCTTAAAGTCAGAAAAGAGTAACAAAGGAAACATTTCAGATAACCATGTATTTCATAGGCTAAACATACCATTTCAATACTTGAAGTTCAGGTTAAATGAAGACCCTAGAAGGCAGCTGTACTTCACTCTGCTACCAGACATATCCTGTATCATATTTCAAATGTATTCTTCCTATAATCAGGGTTGAACAATCAACTAATCAGTTAGACTTGAAGAAGAATTACCACTGAAAAATCAAGTAACAAGCACTGGGTTTTTTGTTTGCAATTCTGTCTACTCTTCATATTAAACTCATGGAAAATTAGATTTGTTTTTTAATTCCCAAGCACTACTGTAATATTTTTAACCAAATGCATTAGCAATTTATGAAAACAATGAAATGTAAATATAGACTAATAGCTCCAGACTTTCTTCTCAGTATACATACACAGAGTTTTTATGCAGAGTCTGAATGGACAAAGTTGTTATTTTGGCATACTTGGGGTCTTCACAGGATCTCTTTACTAATTTTATCCTTGACTCAATTTGATGAATTCTTATATTAAGACAAGACCCTTATGGTAAAAAAATGTTTTAGTTTTAGATTTAAATAAGGAGAAAACCAGAAGAAAGGGAAGTTAAAGATTACAGCAGAATTATATTTATTTTGATATTTTATAGATTAGTTTTGTCATTTGCTTTAACAGACTATGAAAAATAAAGGAAGAAATAACTGGAAGGTTTATGGAGGTGTTGTTAGGAATAGGGAAGATTGCATTCCAGTTTCAACAGAAGCCACTCTTAAATGAGAAATGCACTGACCACATTCCACTGTCCCTCATTTTCTATGAAGCAGCAGGATACCTACTTGAACATGTACTAAGGTATTTATGAACAGGAAAGAAAAAGACAATTACTGTGTCTCTTACACCTTTTGCCCTTGAGGATTTCATTTTGCAGCCCTGGAATATTTTGGCACAGTCTCAGTATAGTCTACAAGAGGTAATTCCTATTGCAACTACAGGAATTAGGACTCAAGTTACAGCAGCTGTGACACTGACAAATAGAACTGAAAAATTTCTGCTTTTTCTTCAAAAAAACCCCTTATCTACTACCATATACTTATAGGGACAAGCGATATCATTATGCAACTGAATTTCCCTGAAAAAGATTAAACTGAATTTATAATGGAAGGATGTATATGGCAACTTCTAGCAGACTGCTGAATTTACTAAAGATGTCAGGCTCCACAGAAACGAGTTCTGAATAAATATTTGGTATCTAAGAACACACCTCAAACAGGATCGCTAATAAAACATGTGAGATGTTTTCTAATTTAGAAGTCAACAACACTTTAAAAGGAAAACAATTTTCAAAACAAAAACAATTTCTACATATTGGTAGTTGCCCTGTTATATAGTAATTTATCAGCCTCTCATTTTAAGTAGTATCACTTCTCTTCTGGTTCTTCTCATGTTTAAAAGATTAGTAAGTTATACATAAATTCAGAAAGTTTTTCTTAACTGTCCAATTCTGTAACTTCTCTAAACCTAGGGTTTGCTTTCTTTATTTGTATTTTGCAGTGCCAGTATATTCAAGGCCAGGTTGAACGGGGCCCTGGTAAATGTGGTCTAGTAAATGGTGTCCCTGCCCAAGACAGGAGGGTTGAAACTTGATGATTAAGATCACTTGCAAACCAACCCTTACTATGATTATACCACAGCAACTAAATCTTTATGTTATTTAATGAATTTTTGCAACTAAAATATAATGTATATTTTCAAAACTGTAAATTTACATTTCTCCTATGATATTGAGAGCTTAGGCAGGGATCACTCACCGTTCCTACTTTTGGGTTGACATAATGAGTCTGCTACCAAATAACCTGCTTTGGCAATTTTCAAGTGAATGTTTAGGTCAAAGATACCAAACTCCTTCCTGTACTAGGAATCATCAGTTCCTAAAATCATTTCTATCTGTAAATCAGAAAGAAAAATAAATTAAAGTTTACCTAAGTTCTCTGTATGCAAAACGGTTTAGAGAACCTTTGCTATGCTGCTTTAGAATGGAATTATTACTATTTTAATGAGTTTTGTTAGTGGTTTTGGGTTGTTTTAAATAAAAAGTCCCAAAGACCAATTCATTACAGATCTTAAAAAAAAATGAGCAAAAAACACACTGTCTCCTATTAGGAAAATGCCACTGCTACAAAACAAATCCATTTTATACTGCAGTCAAATTATCTGTGTGCAGACAGTGGGTTAACTACACCAAAGATAACAGGAGCTAAAGCTCATAAAGATACAACTGAAATCTGAATGCACATATCCATTATACCTGTTAATTATTACACCATTTCCTAATTTGTGGAAAGGTGCTCTACTCCTAATAGCCAATGAAAGCCTAGTTTTTTATCTCTGAAATGGTCAGAGTCTGATTGACGGGTCAATGATCTATTAAAAAAACAGTAACTACATCAGCAAGTTTTACATTTGCAAGACACTGCAGCTGAAGCTTAATATACCTATTGCAAGAAATACATTATGCTACATAATGTATTCCTCCAATCTGAACACTAAGATAGAAATTCTGAATTTAAAGGTTTTCAAAATGAACCATCATTTACGGATTATTAACTTCTAGTGATTTGCTACACATGGAACAAAACTAAAAACTGCTTTAAAAATCCTCTTCCAATAGTTATTATAGAAATCCTGTGTGATGGTACATATATGATTTCAAAGTACCCCTAATTTACCTTAGAAATATTCATTCATTTTATTCCACATTTCACTCTTCACTAATAGTATTCACTCACCATGATATTCACTAAGCATTAGGGTAGGGTAGCTTAAGAGGGTGACACAGCTTCAGCTTCCTATGATTCCTGAATATTAACAGTTGTCAGAAGTCTAAATCCCTGTTTTGAAAAGTTACATACAAATAGTTTCATAAAGTCTTTACTTAAGCCCTATATACCAAAAGTAAATCACATTAATTCCACCTTTATTTAACAGTTTATTTATATTTGTTACACACTACAGCTTCAAGCTACAAATAAAATTACAGAAATAATGGACAGCCATGCATCAGAAGACAAAGGATTATAGCAATATAATGCAAAAGTGTAACTTACTTTCCCCACCAGAATTTTCATATAACCCCCAACACTAAAGTTTTTGGAGATAAACAGTGTATTCTTTTAACTTGTTACTTCAATTTGGTACATCTGAATCATGAACATCCTAAAGGGCAAGCAGTAAATAACTTGATGCCTAAAATATGCAAAAAACACTTATATTGTCCTTTACCTGCTGAAATGCTGGCCTGATAAGTAAGTAATACATACAGCAGGATATTCTTTATAAATTTCAGCTTCTACTGTGAGCCTTCCTCTCCCTTCCTGGCATATTTGATTTTACACTGCTCCTACATGCAGTATACAGTTAAAGGATTGACTCATCAACCTTACAACAGAAGAAACCGAATTATTCACAGCCATCTCCAGAGCAGAAGAAATAGAGAGCAGCATAGTAACAGTTTCATACACTTACAAACTGAAACAATTCTGGGATGAAGGGATGAACACATTACAACGTTGCCTGCAACTTGTGCAAGAAAGATTATCTTTATGCCAACAACTCCTGCTGGCACTGATAGTGAATCAACATACCAGCAACAGGACCTATCCACCAAATCAATAAGAACCTTCGTCCAAATACATGTGTACTACAAGGAACCCAATGGAAAACAAAAACTGACAGAAGAAATCAAGCTAAGCACCTTGTAGCTGAAGCAAATTTATATTCCACATAAGACTGAGGGGTTTATTATATGGGCTCTAAAGAAAATAATATGTGTAAGTGGATGGCAGCTCAAGAAGATTTAAGGGGATTGCATACGACTAGGCTAGGGGGACCTAACAAGAAGCCAAGAGAATATGCATATGGGAGAAAGTACATGGACATACAGGCAACTGGGGAATGAAGAGGATACATAATTAAAGGTCTTATTTCTGTTATAGTTTGTTTGGTGATTATAACAACCACCAAATACCTTTTATCTACATTTTAGTGCAAGGTTTCAGGTAAAGACTGTAGTCCTATCTATAACTGACAGGTTTAACCAAAAGTAATTTTACACCAAGATGGTTATTTGATGTAATAACATTGTGTAATAACATCATGTTTCTGGAATACTGTGCACAGAGACAGCTGTCAACCAGATGTGGTGATAGAGCAAGAATCCTGCTAGTCAGTTATCAAAATTTATGGAAGTCATAAACCGTCATTTGCCTACAGCAGTATCTGTGATTAGTATGAAGTTACTTCTAAATGAGGTACTTAGGTTATTGTTCACCGTGGAAAAAGTCCTATTAGCACTTACTATTTATGCTAAATAGCAGCAATATTAATCCATTCAGTATGTAGTTCTTCTCACTGGCTATTGCCAGAGGAAAACAATACCATTTGGCCTCAAGATAGGTACAGCTAGTTTCCAAATAAATAAAACCTGTATTCAGCAATACATAGCCATGAAACAAGAGGAATTCAAATTTTTTTCCCTTAACTGCAGCGCTTTCAGTAATAAAATGCTTTTTAGAATATGAAACGCCTATAATTTAGGTATTGCAATAGAAATCTTACTAACTACTCCTGAAGTAGCAGGGAGATAATTTTAACCAAAAGTCAGGGTTCTGAGAAGTACCACAGCCTGGCACTGTTAAAAAGGTTAAATTAAAATACTGAATAAGAGGCAAGAAACATCAGGTTGTTCTTCATAACTATTACTGAAGTATTAAACTAAAAAAGAAGGCAAGTAATCAAATGGCATTTCTATGGCTAACACTTAATATGTACCTACTCGCCCGTAGGATCAAGGCCTGTGGTTTCTGAGTTGTGCTCTAAAAGGAAAATACTTCCCTTGGCCTGAAACAAAACATTTCTCAAGTAAATACAAGCTCGGATCATAGGGAGGCACCTACTGAGCAGATGCACAACCATTTTACTTTAAAAGGATTATTTTTTTGTAATGAAATGATGCAGAAATCTGAACACTGATAATATACTTCTAATTCAGCCACCGAGATGGTCTTCACTGTGCTTGAAAATTGGAGTAAAGGTAGTAGGCTTTTGTGATTAACTTGATAATTCTTTCCTCACTGCCTTTGTGCCTTTTGAGAGGGCCTTTAGAGTAAATGCTATTTATTGATTTTTGTTTTGCAATCATAAAAACATATAATAAAGGAGATATGAGCATACAGTGGCTGTTACAAAAAGAAAAGGTCTAAAGAACACTGACCCTTCAAATCAGAAAGAAAGATAAAGGTAAAAGGTCAAAGATGCACAGAATTGTTGTGCACGTTTTGTTGAAGGACACTCCTTCCCAAAAATCCTTATTTTTGCCATCTATTTAAACAACTAAACTGCTCTATATTCTGTCAAGAAGGATACTTTTCCTGATATTTCAGCATATTCAAAAACCTCACAATATTAGAATGGTATCATTGTGGATTTTGTTGAGAAAAACAATTAAGTCTGCAGAAAATTATCCAAAAGTATAATTACTGATGAAAATCTATGTTAGGACTGAATTTTTCTGATAAACAGAGGTTGATAAAACAATACAGGACCTAAGACAAGAGCAAGGCAAACAAACATTATCACAATAGCCCAATTGCCATCTGATTAACTGTCTGTAGACTTATTAGTGTCCGAAGATAAAAGAAAATATCAGGCTAGCACCACTTTTTCTTTTTCTTTTTTTTTTTTTTTTTTTCCTTGCAAGAGTCTTTTGTTTTCTTAGTTTTTTGACCAATGAGGAAAAAGAGAACTTTTTTCTTAACTGAGTAACCATCCACTGGGCTTTGACTGAATGGTTTTCTGTAAAATCTATTTCCTATACTATAAGCAGGTATCTTTCAGCTTGACTTAGGACACAAGTGCCAGAATATCACTATAATATTGTGCAACAGGCATTGTAATAATAACCAAGAACATCTTCCCACAAATCCAGCATATTTTAAACAAAAGGATTCTTGTATAGGTTCAAATCATGTGAGCTGGCATTTCCCATTATGAATGTTTTCAGAAGCCATCTTCCACAACAATTACATATATCACTGGGATTATTTGGTTACAGTGCATGGTTAGAACAATAGCCAAAGCCTGCTCCAATTGCAGTTGCTTCAGTGATTTGGAAAAGAGAATTTATTCCCCTGGGTTTTTTTACGGCTTCCATGCTAAGGCAGAAAAAAACCCCAAAACAAAGATACTACTAATATTTTCTCATCTTTACAAAAGCCTCACTCAAAAAAAGATGAAATTTTATAACAAAAAATTCTGATGCTGACTGAATATTCCTAGTCAAAAATGGGGTATTAACAATGCTCTTCCATCTAGAAGTTGAGGTTTAAGATCTTTTGAGATCGAGCTCCCTTAAGGAAATCTAACCTTCAGACTGGGGTCAAACTGTCTCTGTACACTGGTCAATTGCATGAAAAAGATCACAGATGGTTCACTGCACACACTTGCTCCTTATTGTGGCCACAGAAGCAACATATCTACCAACTTCTTCACAGACCTGCAGGAACGTCAGCCAAGCAAATGCTCTCCCACAGGCATTACAGCTAAGGAGTAAAGTTGCTAATTTACTAGGCCACTGCAGGAAACCAAGAGAAAAAAATCAGAGTATTTTAAGTGAGTGAGAATTACAGTGAATGTTCTGGAAACAAAAAGAACATTTTCAAGTCTTTTGGCATTTACCTAGGAAAAAAATAAGATAGGATACATATAGAAAATTAGCATTAGCTTTTTAATATATAAGCCTTTACATTTCAATGGTTTAGATGGATGTTAGTTTAGCTACTGGTTAAGCTTTAACAGGGAACAGGTGACACTGAGTAACTATCAACACAGCTGACTGAGCCAAAGGTGCCTTTTAAATGCAAATTTCCTTATTTGAAAGGGGTAACTTTTCTCTCAGACTTAGACTAGTTATTAAAAATAATTTGACAGATTATACTTCAAACAACTGGAGATCACAATTTCTATCCTACTATGCCCAGAAAAGTTCAAGGAAATCATCACAGCTGAACAAAATATGAATAAAGTGCAATAATTAAATACCGGAAACATTCATTTTTATGGCCTGTACCCTTTCCATGGTAATTCAGCAGTCTGAAAACACCTCAGGCAAAATCAAGGTCTGGTGTAACAAGCCATCTCGGGTCTCCCTCTACTGTTTTAAGTCACAGTGTGTAGCAGCAGTGCACAGCAGCGTAAGCACTGGTACACACTTCCTTGTACCTTTGTTCTCAGTAAAGGAACACCGTTTTCCTCGCTGTTTTTGTCAGAGGCAGTGCCTCACTTATTAGCTGTGCTATTATGACTACTGCTGTGTACTATCAACTCAGTTGTCTTTAATTCAGTAACTTTTACAAGTGCTTTTATTACTTGCAGTACTACATAGTCCTGCCCACCCTAACTCGTCCACCCAGTGCTGTGGGAGGAAGTCCAGTAGAGCTTATGTAGTCTTAACATGATCACATACACCAGGCAGCCCACTTGGAGGAAAGAACCTTTCTTCAGAGAGAAGCTGGTACTCCAGATGATCAGTCTTACCACTCAACTATGCTGACAAAACCAACCATATAAAAATGTGCAGGAACCATGAAATTTAAAATTGTGTAACCTTCAAAGCTTCTGAAGTATGAAGATGTAAGGATGGAAACTAAAGAGATTTATTTATTTACCAACTTGTCTTCACATAGAAGCTGCTCCAAATTAAGTAAAACTATAAATTGCTTCTTTCTGTAATATAATGCAGAAAGAGTAGAGATTTAAGAAGTTAACTCGTAGCTAACGTAATACCTTGTGTACTGAAACTGTAATTGTGTTTGCAATTCCCTTTTTTTTTCTCTCTGACACATGTTGCAAATTCTATACCTGATCTTTACTAGAATAGAAACAATAAGACTGAGAGCGTACACAAGGCCAATGTGCTATTAGTATATTAGCATAACTTCAACCACACATCTCCATGAACTGCACACAAAGCTAAAATCACAGCAGCCTTCAAAAATATTTAAAAAACACAAACATGAAGTTTTCATTCAAAACAGAAGTGGCAATGTTAGAAATGTTAGAAATCTATAGTTTTCAGAAGAGATCTGTTTAATGCCCCAACACACAAATGAGTTGGTACTAAAGTAGCTCTGGCTACTGTCTTGTTAACCTGCTTTTATTCGATGTCAACTGACATACTTTACAGAAAGTAACTGTGTGAGACTCATGACTTTAGTGCCATGGACACACTTGGGAATTTCACATTCTGTAAAAACATCAAAGAGGAAAATCAGAGGCAAAATAAATTAAGATTAATGCAGAGAGGTGAAGAAACACAGGGAACCTGGTATTCCTTCCATATCAAAGTACTCTATGTATTCATCTAAGGATTTGAGTCACTTCAGATTTTACTTGCTTGTATCAGGAAGTACATGAAATAATCAGCTATTGTAGTACTGAGCATACGACAGGATATCAGTAAATAAATATTGGTTTTGTCCTTTCCATAAATTTTGCATTAAAATGTGCTTATTGAGCTTAACTTGAAAAGATTTTTAAATTAGCAGATAAAGCAGAAAAATCAAAAAGCTATTACATTAAACATGTGATCTATTATTTCTCTCCAGAGATTAGTAACCTTTACATCAGACCAGAGAGAAAAGAAATCAAAAAGCAGTACATTTTGTTCTGTCTTAGGTAATATTCCTAGTTATCTGACACTGCATTGCAAGAACTATACTGACGTAAACACTACATATATATATATATATATATATAAAAACTTTATCTTGCAGGTAAAACTAATATACCATCCAAATGAATAGCAGCTTTGGAGCCACACACTTAGAACAAACATTAAGTGAAATATGGCAACTTTTCACATAAACCATTATGAAATACTGGAACAGAAGAAAAACTTGAGATAAATAAAACACTTAAAAGCAAACGGGTAATATGTCATATTTGTCAGGACAAATCTAAAAAGCAACAAATAGAGATTAAGTTTATATTCTTGAAGTCAGATTAAAAAATAATTGAAGGCAGCTTCCCCAAAATAAAGACAATATTCATTCAGTAAATACAAGGTAGTCAGAGACAAGTGAGAATCAAACTATTAACATGCTTTTCTCAACAGGAACTTGTATGACATTACAATATATTATGAACCACAGCAGCTGACAGAAAAGGCATGCAGAAAATTGAACAGTTTGATCACAGAAAAAAATAGCAAGGGTAAGGGTATACATGGAAAATTTCACAAAAGAAGCAAGTGCAAGACTTTGATTTGATGAAGCTGTAAAGCGATGTCCATTTAAATTGCATTCCTCATCAACAAAAGGAAATATAGAAGAGGGAAGAGGTAACATCATAAGAATGAAGAACTGTGTAATAATATTGTATAGTTTTTAACTCCTATAAATAGTATGATGTTACTTGAAGCTCCTTTCTCAATATGGCAAAGAAGTAAGTATTATTTTACAAGCTCTCAAGGAACTTAAAATTTTAGTCCCAAATGGGAACCAACTCTCAAGTCCCTTTACCTATGCTTATCCCTTTAACCTGGGAAACACAGTGTTTAAAAAATATGTACTTACATTTTATATCCAGGTAATTTTAAAGTATAAAGTCCTGATCCTGAAAGCTATTCTACGCAGTTCCATTCTAAAAGTATGAATGGCACACTGTTTAGTGGGCATCTCAGTTTGCCACTGAGCATGTAAACACAGAGAGAGGGGCTGGCCATCAGTAGTATTCTCCAGTGATGAGCAATGCAAAGACACTTGTACTGTACTGCTGTATAGAATTGCCCTGTTATGCAAAGTTTTTCCTCTCCAGACACAGCCCAGCTTCTTAAGACTATAAATGTAAAAAAAAAAAATGAAAGCCCATTAAAAAATGTCTTGACTCACATTTACCTTTCAATAAAGAAAACCTCACTCTTGCAGCCAACATCAGTATTTTAGAAAGAGTTGGGGAAACTCTAATAGGTCAAATTCTTTCAAATTCTCAAACGCTCATCTTATATAAATCAAAATACAGTTTACTGGAGACTGAAACTCTTCCAATTTAAAAGTTATCTAGGGTTTTCCACAATACATGAGATTTCCAGTCTAATTCCAGGCTCCATGATATAAATTTGCCACTATGCTTCACATTAATAGCAGTACTTGTGATACTTCAAGAGATCGTCACATCAACAACTACGTGTCAAGAGCACGACTATTGAAAGAAAGCCTGTCACTGATCTTGAGGATCTTGCTTTATAAGTATTGATGCAAGGAGAGGTCTGATCTTGAGCTATTCCCCAGCTTCCTACAGATCAGCCACGTGCAATGTCATAGTCCCAACAAGTCAATTAGAATTAGCAGTCCATGCAGAAAAAGTCACCTTTGTCCATCTCATCTCAATTTTATGTTCTTTTATGATCAAGGATGGGGCAAAAACAAAACAAACAAAAACAACAAACCCAACAACAAAACCAAGTCTAGACAAAGCTCAAGGAACTACACTGCTTTCACCAAGTTGATGTGACATTCCCAGCAAAACAGCACAATCATATCTACACTGGCACATTCCCAAAGAACTTGTGCCAACCCCACTATTTATTTCTTTTGTTTGTTAAGTAATTCCACCTTACTTGGCATTTTAGAAATGTTTACAACCAAATACAGTCACAGGTCAAGTTATATTACCTACACTTCACCTCCCATTACCCAATTTGCTGCACAGACTTGCTGACTCATTTCTTTTCAGTATGAAAATCCCTGAAATTAAATCTCCGGGCAAAACATATCTGCAATACATTTGACAATCCTTCGTTTTATCCAAACAGACACATTAAAGTATCTTATGGATGCAGCTACAGCTATTATTTGTCATTTCATGAGACCTTCTGTTCATTTCTCTAACACTAATTTCTATGGATTTTTTTAATCCAACAGAATTTAGAAAAGCCTACATAACTTCTATTTTCCATCATCATCAACATAAAATTAATGAACTGTAGTTCCACTAGAGCTCTGTTTTTGTTCCCAAGAAGGAGAAAAATGAGCAAATTGAATATGTGCCGATAAACACTCAAGACAAGAAGAATTTTATTTATTACTTTGGAAAATAATCTAAGACTTGACTATATTTCTTGAGAAACCCAAGCCTGACAGGAAAGAAAAACTGTATTAGCTTATTAGAAAAGCAAAGTTCAGGAGTTTCTGCTTATGAATAAATATTGACCATGCTCTGTAATTTCTGGCCTATATTCATTCAGATATGAAGACCATACAAGTCTGCACAATCATCTTGGTTCCAAACAATACTTTCGCTATTTGTCCTTTCCACTTTTACAAAGTGAATAAATTACCATAATCTGCTTTTCTCATGGGAACGGAGGCAACGAAAGGTTAAACAGATTCCTTTGGCTTGCACAATAAATTGAAAAAAATTTAGAACTCAGTGAATTTTACATACTCGTACTTTAAACATTGCATTGTCATTCCTCAGTGCATAATCCTGTCTTTGTGATAAGTCACAAAACTACCCTTTGCATTTCAACCTCTCATCTTACCTATTGAGATTTTAACATTGATCATCCTTGGTTATCCTATTTCTATATCTGCAATTTTCTCTCTCTTCCTACAATATAAGATTTATTATACTCCTCTGCTTTTATTCCTTACTTGAGGTCTCTGGTGCTGACTTACACCAGCACAAAATAAACAAATGAGTCAAAGTTGGGATTAACACAGGGAATCTGATGTTACCTTTTTTTTGTTTAGTTCTTGAGCCTCATACACTATGTGAAAGAGGTTCTCTCTTACCTTATATACTGTGCAGAACACACCCAACAACAGTGAAGCCTAAGTTATGAGTTACTTTAAGTCCTGAGGCAGAAAGGTATACCCTATTGAGATGTTAGAACTCACCCAGGGAGAAAAAAGAAGAGTACAGTGTTTTGTCAAATAACTGACCTTTTTTTTTTCTTTTAGTTAACAGGTCCATTAATTTCTTTGACTTAAAATAACCTTCACTGAATTAGCAGTGTAATAAACAAGAATAAATTACACCTAAAACTAAATAACATTAATAGACTTGCACTACAAGTCTGGGTTCACTGGTAGGTGAGGCATTAAGTTTGGGAGAACAGTGAGACTGGTTTCTTTCTTCCTCCTTCACTTCTATTACTTTCACGAGGTTTTTGTCATGAGAAGCTGTGTTTCCACTTATATAGCCCAATGTTACATTTATTTATGTAACCAACACAGTGATAATGTAGCCTATAATCCTGGGATGAACATAAAGCATCCTCTGTTCAACAAGGTTGATCTCTAATGATAACTGAACAATCTAAAAGCATGCACTTTTTAGATTGCCAGTTAGTGTTCTTTTACTCAGTTAAACACCCAGCTTATCGGAAAACTGACAAAAGAAATCAGGATAAGCTTTTACAAATTGCACGGTGATCTTAACTCATTTAGTCAGATGACCACAATACAGTACTCCTTCTGAAATCAGAAAATCTGCTCCCAAAGATATGCAGAGACTCTACCTTATCGGTACTTCAAAGTAAGCTTACTTTTAACCTACTGACTTTCAAAGGAAAAAACAGAAGAGATGAAGTAGAACAGATAAATCAGACATTATCTTGCCAACTTTGACAAGACTTGACCATAAATAATAACCAAGAAAAACTTCAGCAGCACCAAATCTTCATTTTGTTAGCTAAAAGAAGCGTTTATCTATGTGGGATTCCAAGGTGGTACTGAGGGTTCACAGCAGCAGTTGCAAACTGTTCTCGTGTCATCTCTGGATGTTGGCACAGGACAACACGAGGCCCACCCCAGTCTTACTCCTTAAGGTGCCCACTGCTCCCACACTGGCACCAGGCAGCAATGACAGCCACACTGCCTCCAGAAGATACTCCAGGATATACAGATTGTGCCTGTGCAGGTTTGCCACAATCCCATAAACTGGCACTGAGCGTGGCACTGCATGGCCATACATCTAACAGGATTGACATATGGGCACCTAAACACTGTATGTAACATGATTTACACGAAGTATTTTAATAAACCAAGCCACTTATCTAGAAGACAGAACAAAAAGACAGAAAATAAGTTTCACTTCTTCTAAGTACAGAGGTTTCAAAAACCGTTCAAGTGTGCCCAAGACACAAATTAAAACAAATTATTTCTTATTCTGGCCTATTTTCCCATTCTGAGGTTCCTCTGGGATGAGCAATAGAACAGTGACTTTTTGTGCTGGATCTTTACATCCAGTGGGCACCATAAACAATCTTGAGGTCTGTGAAAGCTGACCAAGAAAAGATATCACATATATTTTTACATCTAGTGTAACCAGTGATTTTTTTTTCCTACTTTTTTTTTAGGAAATCCATAATGTCTGAAAAAATACCATCCAGGGTACTCCTGGACTTTCCTAATAAACAATGCCCATTTCACTTGTACTAACAAACTGAAGTGGCAATTCTTAATTCTTTGTATCTGGGCTTATCCACCAACATATTTCACAAAAGGATTAAGCATTAAACAAATTTTATCAATTTCCATAACCACTATTCCAAAGTGAGAGAGGTTAAAGATGATTTTGCTAATAGGAATGCAAACAAAAGCACTGTAGGGGACAAGTATTCTCTAGTTCATAACAGCTTCAATGTTTGTTATTTAAACAATACACACTACATTTATGTCAACAACTTCTGATTCTCAATTGAATATTAAAGCAAGAAAAAACTGGCTTGCAGTCTCTGATGCTGTGATTCCAGACTGGTAAGATCTTGGGTACAACATTGAGCCAGACAGCCAAGGACACCAAGAGTTGCAAAACCCCATTCATTTCAATTGTAAACATTACTTTCAAACAATTCTGGCACAGAGAATTTCTGAATATCTATAGACTGTCTGAGCAAGAGACGAGGACATTATCCCTTGTATACATGAAGAGCTTTTTATATCTGTCCTGTCACAGAGCTGAAGTAACCAGTTGGCAACATCAGTCATCATGCACAGCAACTATATAAACAGATGGAGACAGAAGGTCTTTAAAGCTAATAAACATAAGCACCACCACTTTTCATGACAATCAAAAATAATTATTAATGAGGTAGTTAGCAGAATTTATTCAGTATTTTGATGTATGCAGAATTACTAACATGTTAAAAGCTCAGAAAACTGCTCTCTGGCACTTGCTCTGAACCACTGGGAGACTAATCCACTTACTGAGGGTTTTTTAAGTACCTTTCACTGAGAGAATTAGTATTCCTTGTCAAATTCACATTCTGGATAACAGGCTAATGAATCCATTGCCTGGCTTTTGAAATAAGAACGATATCTTGTTGCAGAAGTATTGGAAAAGTTAAAAAATCTTATGATTAGATGAGAAAAATAATATTTAGATTTATTATTTAGTAACAGATCATTTTTGTAGCAATGCCTCAAGTAAAAATAACACTCACTTCAGCCTATTGTCTACTAGGCTAACCCTAAGAACATCCTACTTCACTTGTACAGTTATGAGTTTCACTCTCTACTTTTACAGGGTTATGCACAAACAAGAAGGTTACAATGATGTGAGCAGCTTATACTTGACCCATTTAATACAAAATAATACATAAAGATGTTAAATAATCAGACCACAGGTACCTAAGCATCTCATTAATAACACAAAATATTTCAAGCTTTGAAGTCTCTATCTCAACAGCAAGTAATCTGAATACCTCCTCTCCAACTCTGCAGTAATACAGAAAGCACAGTTCACGTTTGCAGCATGTGCACATCTAAATTCTGCAGTCTGCCCAGAAAACCACCAAAGCCAGGTTCTTTTTTCTCAAGGCAAAGGGAGCAAATCAAGAAAACCTGCAAGTCCCCAGATTTGATGTGGCTGAACACAGCTGAAGCTATTTATAGAGGAAAGAAAAGTCTCTAAACCTGTAGATCTAAGTATTGATAATTTATACTACCAGTAAAAAGGTTTTTAATAAGCTTTAGTCTCTAAGTGGTTGTAAACAGATGATGGAAACGAAGATTTCAAGTGTTCACTTGGTAGAAGTGCTTATATAGACAGCCACAAATTAAAGTAATTTTCTGGGATTCACCTAATTCATGTGCTTCCTGAAACAGCATCTTACAGAGCCAGCCCTTTAGCAACACTGAAACCAGAAAACAGTTCCACACACACACCCTTATTTCATTCCTGTTACATCACGTGCTGGCTAGGCATGAAAGGGGAAGAATATTACCAAGAAATGTGACACTTAGAGTGTAACAACTTATTCACAAATTTAGAATTAAGTTCAGATTACATTAATAATTCCTTCGATTCTTTAGGCTGTAGTATATTTGTTTTATAAAATAATACACCTGAAAAGAACAAATGCTGTACCAACATTACCTCCCATTACTCTGAAGACTGAATGTTGATATATTTTCCTTCAGGTAAATAAACTGCCACCTCTATTATCACACGCCACGCCAAAACCAATTATTCACAAAGTTTTACTTCACAATGTTGTGAAGGCGGAAAATAAACCCCAGGAAACTTGAGAACATCTCAATCTGGAAAACAATCAGATTGCTATTTGGTAGCATTTTAGTATAGCTTCCCACAACAGGTAGTCAGGTCCAAAGCAGGAAGATTTCTCTGAAGTCCTACATACTTGCTGCTTACCTGCAGACCCTCTGCTTAACAGAAATGCACACAGGAGCTCAGCCAAGAGCTGTGTGAACAGTACTACAGCTAATATTCCTGTCAGATCCAAATCCTCCCGTTCTCACCATGCAGTTGTCCAGAGATCTGCTGCCTCAGAGGTCAAACGGTTTCTGCAGCAGAGTTTGGGAGAATAACCCCAGCTCTCACCTATTTAGTTACACTACCAAGGTCTGTGTAAAGCTATACAGCAAAACACATCCAAGAAAAATACGCATTTTTTGCCATTTCAGGTGAAATAAGGAGGGGACACCTAGTTCTCACACTGGCATTTCAAAGGTGAACAAGAACTTGCTTCAAATTGTATAATATTCTAAATCATCCCACTGGGCTAGAATCTCAGATTTACAACTTGACACGGTATATCTGGAATCAATAGGAAAAAAAGTCTTTATATGCAAGCATTACCAGTATTTGGAGTTTATCTCAATCAATTCTTTAAGCAAGGGGTAAGTAAGAACAGTCAAATGCTTCATGTGATATGGCTGACAGCTTAAAATGAGGTTTGCTGAAAAACAATTGTAATTCCATTTGCAGATTATTTCAAAACCAATTTCTCTTCCCAGAAGACAGTTTATCGCAGAAAGGAACTTTTTGTCTGCCCACTGTACAGGCAAACGTTCCTCCTGAGCATGCTGCCTAACAGATGTTCATCTGCTGGAGTACCTGTGGTGGAGGTAACCCTGGATTTGAAGGGCTTAGTCAGACAAGGGTGGAGTTTATTCAGAGTCCTGTGAGGATCTCTGATTTGCAGCTTCTCTGCTCGTTCTCATCTGTTTTGGTGAACTGGTAAGGAGATTGGGATGCAAGCTGGGAACAGCTTCTGAGAGAACTCAGCACCATAACATCCTGGGAATGTTTTTGCCAAGCTTTGATAGGTAACACCAAAATGAACATAAATCACCTTTTAATTGTCTTCCATTTATGATACCATTATTAACAATGCCAGACATAGAAAAAATTATCCTAGTCCTCTACACATTCTCAAACAGCTAATACTTTAAATAATACAATGAATTGAAGTGGAAAGTCTCTGATTCCAGTCTTAAATAACTTTTTTCAGTAAAACTTAAAAATTTGGCACACAGAAAATTACACCACTTGCTGCAACATTGGTAATTTATACCTTAAAGCTGTGTTTTAGGAAGGCATAATACAGTGTTCATTATTGTTCTTACCTATAGTAAAAATAATCAGTTAAAATTGCTATATAAGATGTTTTAGGAGCAGCTTAGAAAATTAAATCAACTTGTTTCCCTCAACTTCACAGATTTTAAACAGAAATGGATACCTATCATGTACACAGTGCTGAATATGACCTTGCTGCAAAATCAATGAATCATACAAACAGTTCTGAATACACAAGTACTGACTTTTCTTTACATATCTCTCTCTTCAGATGTTGGCCTAAGACCAACATTCAGTTTGAAATTAATGAAATTAGTGATTTTTTACTGATGCTACTCAAATGTGAATCTTCTTAAGGTACTCCACACGCTGTGCAAGAGCAAAGATGATACAATTCCTCTTTTATTACTGCAAGTACCACTTTCATACTTGCTAGAACTCGTCCTAAACCATGCCATTTTTAATTTTCTCTGACAAACAGATATTGTTTCACCGGCTCACCACTTACCACATAAAACTGGATTAGTGTATATGACTTCTGTTACTCTTCTTGGATAGCCGCAGGCAGTGTCATTCCTCTTGCCTCCAGAAGGGACTTGAAACAAACAGAAATATGGTATGGAGTTTGGTAAACTGCCTGTAGCCTGTATACATTGTTTCAATAATAAAAATGTGCCAACAAAAACCTCTAGTTATCTTCTCTCTTACAATATTTAAAGGCCAAAAAAGTTAACATCCTGATTTAGTTATTCTCAGCCTTCAGCAATAGCATCCTGACTGCTTTCTCAAAACCCAGTCCTGTTTGGTGCTGACATTACTCCAAATATAATTGTGACTGAACCTCTGCAGAGACCCACTTGGTTCTCAACTGTCATGCCCCATGCTCAGTAACAAATACAACCACAAATGCGTACTGCAAACACAGCCTGATACTGCAAGCAGCTGATAATTAAGTGAAGCTCATAAATCAGAGAGACCACAGCTGAAAGCAGGATAGGAGCTGAACACATTAACCTTAAGATCTACCTCTAATGCTTGACCAAACTGGCTAATCATATTTTCATTTAACCTCTGTATCTGTAAAACGGTATTCTAACCTACAGAACAAGGTGAAACTAAATAGCTGACAAGGATTAATTGCCACAATACCTTTCACCATTTTCTTTCCTAAGGAAAATTTAAGAACTTGAACAGAAATAATAAAATATAAAATAAAAATAAAATAAAAAATAAAAATAAAATTAAAATAGCTTTAGCTATTGAAAATCTGCGGATGGTTGACATCAAATAGCAGCTCAAAGCTGATCCAACCACTGGGAACACAGCAACTCTGTGAACTGAAAATTAACACCAAGTTTTCCATGAACCACCTAAAGAATGGACAGGGAAGCAAATCAGTAATTGTTTCTGAAGGCCTGTAGGAACACCCAAAGAATAAACTGGCCTAAGAACAAGCTTCTTTCTTATTTTCTATATCACTTACTATCAAGGACCTTTGTTCTCTCAACTACACTTATAAACCATTCTCATTACAGATAAGAAGCAGTCTTACTAGTGGACCTTAGGACAATTTCTTTTGAATCTTAGGATAGAGAACCACATTAAATCAAGATAAAAAAATGAATATCAACAGTCTGGGAGAGTTTATGTGTGTTCAAAGATTCTATGACTAAGCTTCCTGCTGACAAATACACAGAAAAGTTAAATTACTTTCCCACAAGCCTTGTAGTACAGCCCTTGGATGTCCACAGTGGTTACTGAGATTCCCAATAAAGCAGTTATTCCTGTCCTAAGGGCACTGGTCTTCCACAAGCCTACAAAGAAAAACCAAAAAAACACCCCACCCCACTGTATTCTCCAATTAGTGGCCAAAAGCTAAAGACAATGGAAACACTTCTAAAATGAACCTGGTTCAATAATACAACACCCGTGCTCTGAAAGCACATCTTACACACTTTAAAGCACCAGAGATGTGGTCGAACACCTGAGCTACATAAAACCTACGGATTTTAATGGGCCGGGACTCGGCAAAACGCCAACAGCTTGAGTAGAGGACGCAGGCAACACCGAGCGGTCTCCTCGGGCCTCAGTGGCTCAGGCTGTGTGAAACCAGCCCTGTCAGCACTTCCACCGGCACCTCCGCCAGCGGCCTGGGGACACCCGCACACGGGTGGGCAACCCCGCCGGGCTCCTCTCGCTCCCCCTGCGAGTGCGAACACACCCTCCCTCAATCCCTCCCTCGCAGCTGCCCCCGCGCCGACACAGGCCCCATTCTACACCCGCGGGGCCGTGTGTGAGGGCTCCTTGCGCGGGGCCCGGCGGAGGAACGGGAAATGGCCGGGGCGGGGCCGCCAGGGCAGCGCGCAGGCCCCGCTCGGCTCG
>VXAU01002185.1:474347-525517 GCA_013399695.1 Formicarius rufipectus
GGCGAAGAAGGAGGACGACCCCAACTTCTTCAAGATGGTGGAGGGGTTCTTCGACCGCGGCGCCAGCATCGTGGAGGACAAGCTGGTGGAGGGGCTGCGCACCCGCGAGAGCATGGAGGACCGGCGCCACCGCGTCCGAGGCATCCTCCGCATCATCAAGCCCTGCAACCATGTGCTCAGCGTCTCCTTCCCCATCAAGCGCGACAACGGCGAGTGGGAGGTGATCGAGGGCTACCGGGCGCAGCACAGCCAGCACCGCACGCCCTGCAAGGGAGGTGAGCCCCGCCGGGCCCGCCCCGCCGTACCCGTGCCCCTCGCCGGCCCGCCCAGGCTTTAGGCAAGGATTTAGGGAAGGACGCGTCCCTCTGCCCCGGCGGGACGGCAGGAACAGGGGCCTGGTCACGGTCCCCCGCCGCTGGCACCGTGTGCGGTCCCGGGCAGGGCGAGGGGTGCGAGGGCAGCGCCCGCAGAGCTGCCCCCGGCGCGGCTCGGAGCGCGGCGGGGTGTTCGGGGGGACGGGAGCGCCGCGCTGCGAGTGCCTGCCCTGGAGCAGCGTAATGCTTTGTGTTAGCACTCGACCTGTCTGCTGTGTTGGCGAAAGCAAAGCTGAATGCTCACACACAGAAAACACCCGTAGAGAAAAATAGCAAGTTTTGATAACAAGTTAACTGTGTATCCAGTTACTGGGTGGATACACGGGGAGGCAAAAGGGGTTTTTCTAGGAGTGGATAGCTCGGCATAGGTGAGAACAACACATGCCGAGGGGCCGGGAGGGTGAATCCCGCAGGAGTTGGGCTCTCAGGGGATCGCATGTGATCGCAGAGGAATCAGACTCCCTTTTAGTTCGGGATAGATGGCATTTCCTAGAAAAACAAATACAGATGTCCTCCAGCATAACTTACTCTAGAGCTGTGATCTTGGTGGACAGTTAGGTATTGGGAACCATTTCAGAACTGTGACTCAAAGCAGAACTTCTGTAATCTGTAAACACTTTTTTTTTCTTTTCAGTGTAGACCAGCTTTATGGTAAATAATGAGGGCTACAGAAAAGAAGTGATTTCTTATCAATGGAGACCTCTAACTTCAAGACTAGAGTAGGAAGGGTGTTCTTAGGTTAATGTGTTTGTGCTAGTTCAGTTGGTGTGTACATGTGGAAGTTTTCTCTTTACAGCACAAGTAGTCTGTCCTGTTAATGTGGCTCCTAACATTGCAAAATCAAATATGTAATAAGTGTTCTGTGACATGCTTAATTCATACCCAGAAGAGGCTAACTCAGCTTGCGGTGTTGAAAAAAGAATGACCAGCATCAGACTCAGTTGTAACTTGGGCGTGGCTGAAGTTTACTCTGTTGAGCTACTGTTTCTCTGCCTTTGCTGTAATTTCTTTTAAAATTTGGCGGTTATTACACTGCTGTTTTGTCACTACTTAAGTTACCCTGTGCTGCTGCTGCTTACAAGTCCCATGGTGTACAGCCTGTGTTACTCTTAAAATCTCTGCTTGTATAACAAAATACAGTTAGGTGACAAACAACATAATGACATGGCATAAATTTATGATAGCTTCTAGTATTTCACATTAGTATGGCTCAGAACTGATGAAATTAATGTTTTCACAACAAAGAATTATACAGTACACTGTACATAAACAAAATGTACTAGTTGGGTGATGTGACATCCTCTGTTCTGAACTTATATTTCTAAATCCTCAACCGAATTTCTTGATTTTCATTGTCATTTGTTATGCCTCCCTGCACTGACACTGAAGCAAACTCTGAAGCACTTACAAAAAGCTACAACTGTAAATTTCAAGGCAATTGAAAATGACAGCTAAAGAAAATAAGAAGTCTGAATAGTTTGTCCTTTTCTGCTTTGTTGCTCCCCACCCCCTGTGGATTTAGGGAAGGAATTGCAAATGATAGTTCCTTTCCCTTCTTCAGTATAGTGGTCATTATTGGATTTCACCTTATAATGCTCTCTAGGAATTTGCTATCAGGTGACAGATCTGGATGTGCAGACAATTTAAATGGGATACATGATAAGAGCAGATCAACTGCTTGAAACGTGCTATTAAAAAAAATGTGTGAGAAAGTAGAACATTTCTATTTAAACTGCAAAGGTGAAGGTAAAGTTATTTCAGCACTTATGGTACATTTGACCTGCCTGAAATGTACAAACAACATGAGCTTTGTCTAAAAGGGGTTTTTAAACTACAATCCTAGTAGATTCTGCAGGAATAAAACCACAAAGCCTGATGAAATACAACCCAAAATTCATGTAGTGGTATGAAAGGGGATAACTTGCTGAAGTGTCACTCACTCACAGTGGACTCTGTGGACCCAGAGTCCAATGTAAGTAATTCTCATCATGAAGAAACTGAAAGGGACATAAGACCACCTTTTAAAAGAAGGGATGAGTTGGCAAGTGGAAGAGTTGCAGAACAGTAGGAGGAACACAGCTTTCAGATCTTTTCAAATGCAGAATTGTCATCTTTAACCTTGCACTTCCTGAAAAGTAAAATTTGGTCAGATGAAGTTCCCCTTTCTGCCTTTTTTTTTTTCCCTACCATGGTATATTTTGTAATAAGAAAGTTAGTGTTTTGTTACTGCTAGTGATCACTAGCAAATAGGGGTGCTTTGCTATGTTTGTCACCCTTTCAACGAGTATTGTGTTTTAAATGTTCACTTGTATTTCTTGAGATCTACATAAATTGAAGGATGAGAGGTGCTGCTTGGAGAAGATTAAATACTGTTGTATGTGCAGATTAGACAAATTGTCAAAGTACACTGTAAGATTCTAGCGTGGAATGTAGGAAAATACCTGCTTCTAGGTTTTTTAAGAGCTGACTTCCATTAATTGTTCCTAATTTCTTTTTGTATATCCATACCAAAATATTTCATTGTTTCTATATGCCTTTTTGTTTATAAGGACTTTTACAGATTTAACCTTGAACTAATGAAGAATTTATGCTGTAAATCAAACTTTAAAATCTTGATTTAAATGCTCCAAACTTGTAGTCAGCTGAATTACTCAAGGAAACAGAGTCTAAATAAGCATTTTAATTATCTGCACTTTAGCATCACCTCCTGTTTTTACTAAATGTAGCTAACATTATAGCATTTAGATTATGTTCCTTTTGTCATGGATATAATCTTCAGTTTCTTTACCTGCTCATTCTCTTCCGGAGTGAAACCATAGTCCCTGCTTAGTGGTTCAGCCCAAATCTGCAAAGGACCAAACTCCTAAATGCCAGGTTGATCTTTATAAACCTTGCACGTGAGTGTAGATGATACCTGCTGGTAGAAATCATCAGCTCCTTGACTAGTAGTCCTTCTGTACCTCCCTCTGTGCTGGTTTCTCTTGCCTGTGAAATAGAAATACTTCAGCAGAGTGAATGCCGTAAGAGAACTGCTTTGAAAATATGGGTCCTGAGTGGATGGATGACTGTGGCCTGATACAACTGGATGAGGACAAATTCAAGATCAGTCTCAGTTTTTCTACAGGCAAACTTGTACACCTTGGTGGGAACCTTGACTGTCACATTTCTATTCAAGAAATCCAATGCTCTTAATACCCTAGTTCTAACAATCTAAAGCACTGTTAATGAAAGTGTTAAGGAACTTGTTTAATGGCTTATCCTGCTTTGCTCTCCCTCCCAGAAGCAAGTGTAAGAACACAAGTCAGTTTGGCTGTGTTGGACATAGTTGTTACTACATGGCAGTGCAGGTTGATTCTTCTTTGGGTCAAGAGAAGAGGCACTAGATACTGAAACATGATTTCTTTTCAGTTTATAACTAGTGGGGGTTTTCCACCTTTCCACCTTCTTTCTTACTGAGAGAACGAGCAAATAACATAACTTTTTAAATTTTGTGGCAGTTACCTATTTAATTATTGTAGAAGTTAATCCTTAATTCTACTTCTGAGGTTGCAACCTTTGCAACTCGAGAAAGTGGTAATTATTCTTCTTTTGGTGTGCTTCTCTTTTGCGCTTTAGGAATCTTTACAGAACTGTCATGCATATCCCCACTTAAGTGGTAGGTCTCGAAGTGTATCCAGGTTTTAAAGCCTCCATTTTCTGCAATGTAAGTGTTTGCTGGAAACAAAAAATCAGCTAGACGCCTCCTCATCTCACTGAGAACATTGAATATGCAATTTTCATGTAAGGAACTCATGTTGCTTACAATCCAAACGTAGTATTTGTACAACTGGACTGATGCTGCCTGGTAGTTGAAGTAATGCCATGGGTCTGATCACTCTTTCCTTTGAGTCCTTACAGTGACTTGCATGCCAGTGGCCAGCACTAACAGGAAACCACAGCTGCTCTTGTTCACTGCACTGACAGCTGCCTAAAGAACTAAAACAAATAGGGTACAGGAAATGAGATGTCTGAATACAGATGACTTTGTTGGAAAGTAGTCTGGCAGTTCCTATTTAATATAATGAATCTCTCTAAATAATTGGGTTCTGTGAAAGGTGTGAAACACTTTATGTGATTGCTGATGGCCATTTCTCATTAATAGGTCACTTTCAGAAAACAGAATAAACTTATTGAATTCCTACCTGCTTCTTAGTATGGAAATGATTTCATGTTTGTTAGGCAGCATTTACTGCAGGAATAAAACTATTCAGTGGTTTTAAAACTTTTTTACGACTTTTCATGTGAATCAACTGTCCAAAAGGTCTGTTATAAAGGAAACCAAATGAATCAGAGCTGGGAAACAGCATAACTTTTGTTTGTTCTCGCACAAATTGCCAGAACCAAGTCTCAGCTGCTTCCTCATTTCAGAAAGGCTTTACAGTCATCTTCCAGACTAGATTTAGTCTAACCTTCACTTATATAGGAATTTTGAAAAACTTTTTAATGCATGACTTTAAAGTTTACTCTTTTATATAAAGACAAATGAGTCTACTTTGTTCGCTCAGTTGATTTGAAGGTGAATGAATCTGGTTTCCTGTGTGGTGCTGCCTTGGAAGTAGAAGGACCTATTCTTTACTACAAAACTTTGCTGTCTTCTGGCTTTTCTTCTGCCCATTAGGATTTATCCTTCTCGCTTGAGAGTTCACGTTAATGAATTTCTTACTACATAAGGTGACTTTTACTGATGCTACCCTTGCTGCAGTTTTCCAACTGCAGGTCTCAGGCTGTCACTAATCTCAGTGCCGAGTCACCAGGTACTCTCTGTTTTACACATTATCTTGTTTAAAACAGTGTACATACGTGATGATGGTAACCTTACTTCCAAAAGAAAAACCTATACATTCAGGAGTTGGACCAGTACAACCCCATGTGCTGTCTTGGCTGTCATGATATTGTTTAGTCCTTTTGTAAGAGGGATAAGTGAGTAGTAGTGCTATAAGGTGCCTTTGCTTCCTGGGGTGGTATTGGTGGCTTTAATTTTAAGTCATGAATGGGTAAAAGTTTTACGAGGTTGTGTCTTCGGCCCAGGAGTCTTTAGAGTAAGACATAGACCATGGACTGTGCCACAGACGGAACTGTAACACAGACCATCAGTAACTTGACATAAAAGATGGAAACTGCTCTAACTTTGAAGGAGTCTGAGAATTACGGGGGCGGGGAGGGGGGGAAAGGTAATTAGCCTAATTGTGGTAGCACTTGCAGTGTTCTAGCTAAGGCTTATACAAGTGCCTTATTTTCTCAGAATCATTAAGATTGGAAAAGACCTCTAAGATTGAGTCCAACCTTTGACCAAATTTCAGATTTCTGTTTTCTTGTTGTAGCTTACCTAACTTTACAATTAGTGCAACAGATATACATTTAAATTGAAATTTTGGGGGAAAAGAGGTAAAGGAATGGGTATCCTGAGCTTTTGCTTTCCTTTAATAAACTAGTTGCAGTACTCAGTGAACCATATCAGGTTTATTTTTACATCTGATACTCTTTTAGGAAGCTATGCTTTGCTCATCTGGCTACAAGTCTTTTTAGTCTCAGCTTTTTCATATAATCACCTCATACCATTGGTGTGGTAGCCAGTTTTGTCCTTGATCTTAAATAGTTGTTTTCCCTTGCTACTGTTGGCTCCTTGTCTATTTTTAGACAGATCATACCTCTCTCAGCATTGGGCTTTCTGGATAAACACATGTTGGGGGTGGTGAGGAGAAGAATCTCCTGTGTGATAATTTCCCTCCTGTTCTCTGGGTGATCCAAGCAGGTATTCTTTGTTGCATGAATTACAACAGCTCCATCTTCTTAGTAGTTAGACTATTGGAAAGAGCATGGAATTTGCCTGCTTCATGTCAGCTCTGTGGTGACTTACTGTTTTGTGGCTCCCGTGGCATTTGGACCAGCCAGGGCCAAGCTGTGTGTTCTTTCCGCCCTCTGCACACACACCCGTGCCCGTGGTATTAATATCGGTGTGGAAGCTGTTTCTGCATCTCCCTTTCAGTCCCTGTTAGTAGTGTTGAGTGCAGCTTAATGAGCAGCCCAGTCCTTCAGGGAGGACTGAGATAGTTCTGTAGGTGAGAGACTTTACTTTATAGCCATGCTCTAAGTGTGTGTGTGCAGGTACTATGTGCCTGCCTGGTGGTACACTGAATTTGCCATATTCACGTTTGAAACACAAGGTCTTATCAATGCACCTCAGATAATTTTTGAGCAGAGAATACTCTTGGCTTTTCTCAACATGGAATGAGAGAAATGTGTATGTGTATATGTTTAAGTAATATTTCAAATACAGAAGTACCTCTTAGTAAAAGCATACAGTAAGTGGTATGCTGCAGTATTTGAGTACCTTATGGTCACCTTATACATACTGGTGCTTAAATGAGGATGGTGAGATGTCTTTGTAGGGGAATCTCTTTCCTGCCCCAGGTTACAGCTGGCTAGCGCTGTGTGGACAGAGATAAATGTTTTTATCTCCTCTCTTGGCAATTAGTGAATTGGATTTAGGAATTAGTAGTTCTTGTTGCTGATTGGTGTACAGTGTTCTTGTTGTCCAGCACTGAATTACTCATCTTGCTTTGTTAGGTTTATCTAGAATTTGTCTTCCTTAATTACAAATTTTTCACTGTACTATTTACCACTCTTTCCAAATGGCTAAATAAGGCTAAACAGTTTTCTTCTAGGGAATGCTGGATTGTTTTTCTGACTCTAGAAAAACATGCTTGTTCAGAAAGAGTCTAAGAATGGCTTGGAAGATCTGTTCCTATTGAGTTAAGTGTCAGTGATTACTTAGAATTCGATAGCAGTACAAACACAATTGCACTTGTTTACTTACTAAACATGGAAATGTTATACATAATCCAGAGTTAAAACATTAAGTAACTAAGGCACTGCAGTAAATGCTGGGACTGGTTTGTGGATTTTGTGGAGTATCTTGAACAAGATGAGTATCTTTACTGAAGCCCCCTTAGACTCGATTTAGACTCCAGCCTTTGGACAGGGTCAAGCAAGCTGTTAATACACAGAACTACTGCAGAATCCAGTCCTGCTAATTGTGAAATTAATATGGCTGTATTCAGTCCTAAAAACTTCCAAAGGAGATAATGAAATCTGTTGTGCTGAGTCTGGGTAGTGTCCTAGCTGCTCTGGAAGGCTGCTTTTGATGAGCAAGCCCTTTGCAAATAGAGGTGGACAGAACAAATGCACAATCTTAACAAGAATTGTCATCTGTAAAGGACCCAAATTAGTTCCAAAGTTCACCAGATCATCACAGCTAGAAGAAAACACTGAAGTCACAGCAGGACAAAACCCTGGTTAGATATTAATAACTTAGGCTGAGGTACAAATGTGTTCCAGGTTCTGGGGAACTTGAGAGACTTGCTAAGATTTGCAAGGTATTTAGTGCAGGAGGAGTAGTTTACTAAGTGTTTTGCTCTGAACTGTTACTATGACAACTGTTTAATTCTGAGACTTTGAGTAGTTCATGATTGTTAGTGGACAGGTCATACATAGGTACAACCATTTAAGATCACTGCAGTAGAAAATCAGGAAATTGTGAGACTAACTTACCTAAATGTAGATTTGTGGGCATCCTAGAAAGGCAGTAGTCAGCCTTGCAAAGCTGGTGGTTCTGTAACCATGTTTTTTAAGAAAGCACAATTAACACATTAACCATCACAGAACATAACTGAAATCTGCACAATGTAACATCTAGTAGGATGTATAACCAGTTTTCCTGGAAATCAAGGTCTTTATATAAATGTTAGTACAGTCCTTACTACAAACCTGCTGATGAAAACTTACTGCTGTTATTATTGAATCCAAAATACAGGCTTACTGATAAATTAGTCCTTTGACATGTAGTTAAAAAGAACATTGTGTTTCCAGTGCTTTCTACCTCCATTTGGAGAAGTGAAAATTAATCTATAACATCTATCTAAGGAGCTAAGCTTAAATCATGAGCAAACAATTATTTGGCTCAACGCAATAGGTAACTGAGTGAAGTATAATATCTTCCAAAACACAGATAATAAAAAAAAATTAAAAGCATAGACACTGCAATGTGATGATAAGTCCTTCTCCTTATAGTGATCAATTCTAAACAAAATTCAAACGAAAACATTTCCTCCTCTAGAAGCTTTTGTGCATAGAAAAACAAAGTCTCTCTTAGCATACTGTTTAACTTCTTGGGGCGTGGCAGGGAAAGGGAATTCTCAACTAGAACAAGAATTTGTATGTTTTCCAGTGAAAAGTATTTTCCATGGCAGTGAGTCATACTGTAACTCGAGGCCTTCTTCAAACTAATTTTTTTTCAGCTAGTTTGCTGTAAAAGCCACAAGTTTCCACAGACTTGCTGCATGGGACTTGCCAGGGTTTAAAAAAATTATCTTGCTGTCTAACAGTAACTTTAATTTGGTTTTATGTAGTAGGAACCTTTAAAAAAAAAAAAAAAAACAAAAAACCAAACCAAAACAACCCAAACCCAGTATTTCATCTGTGTATATGGTCCATTTTTAGACTCAGGCTATTGAATGCATAGTAACACTGCCAAAAGAGCCATACAAATGCGTGGCAGTACTTTGCTACTGCCAAATTAGGAAGCTGTCAAATTAAATTTCAATGATGTCCAACTAGAATAGAAATTAAGTCTTTTATCTTTGTGCATCTGCTTGCAGATGGAACGTACAGCATTCTCTGATGCCCACTTCTCATCAGTCTTAACAGCTTAGCATAAATAACTTGCCTGTCAAGAGGTGGGCCTCCTGTAGAGTAATTACAATTCCTGGAAAACAGTAAATGGCTGAACTGTGAAAAGGAATGAAATGTTAGTGCTTCTTAAGTGTTATGTGCTTCTGTCATCAAAGGGAAATAGTCATCACACCTAACAGGGTACCTGGGATCCACACCATGAGCTTCCCCTGACACTGTAATGAAAGATTCTATCATATAAACTAGAGCAGAGCAGCTAGTGAAGCCAGCACAACTCTGAGAGCTGATTAGTCTACCACTTAGCAAGAAATATCCAGCAGTCAAGCCATTTCAATTACAATTGTTTAAAAGCCTGGAAAAGAAGTTAAATCTTGCTCAGAAATATGACGTTGTCCAGAAAAGGACAATTTCAGCCTCAAGTGTAGAAGTGTGCCCTATTCTGGTATAGCTGGCAAATAGGCAGCTCATTTGAAAGCCTGTCAGTCTTTGTTAGTCTTGGGGCTTTTTCACTAATTCCCTTGGTATGAAAGTTACATTTATGACATTAAGCTTTATAGTAATCCTTGACTGTAATAAAAGGAAACTGGAGATCTAACAGTTCACACGTGTTTGAGTCTTCAAGTTAAACTGCTGCTTGCTTCCCTCTTCAGATCCTACCTCCCATATGATGTGCAGAAGAGGCTTCCCTCTCCTTTTTCTTCTCTCTTTGAACTATACACGATAACTCTCCCTAGCTGTTTAATCTCCCTGCTACTCTCCATATACCAATAAACATTTTGTGTGCCTGCAGGAGTACGTTTATACCAAAACTGCTTTGTATACACAACTTGGAAGTTTAAATAAGTATATGGGTTGAATAAATACACGGTGATCTAGTTCAGCTGGGGGTGGAGGGGCAGAGTTCATTTCTGGCCAGCAGAGACTGTGACTTCAAACTTGTCTGGCTTGAGCAATACTCAAATGAGACCTGTGCCCAGAGTACCTGCTCAACCAACAGGGAATGATTTCTCCAGGCAGGACAGTCAGTGCCATAGGTAGAGTTTGTCATTGCTCAGAGCTTGACAGATGTATAGCTGCTCCTCTGAGAGATCAGAGTAAGGCACGTTAAAAAACCCATGTAGTAACTTTGACTGGTCTCTTGGGCTCTGATAGAGTCCACTTACATTTTGAATATTACTTCCCGTGAAAGGGTTATTGAAAGCCCAGGCATGAACACCTTGAAACTACCTAAGTTAGGAACAAATTGGTTTGCTTTTGAAGACCACCCTTCCCCCATATACACAACAAATTAAAATTCTGTTCTGCAGAGGCATGGTGCTTTGTTTTACTGATTGAACTCACATAAGAAAGCAGCACTTGGCCCTCAGCTTTATTTGAGCAGCACTCAGTTCCTTTGAAACTGGGATTGTTTCCAGAGCATTCAGGAATGGCTTTCATAGCAGCACTTTAGTTTAGATAATGTATGCTGGCCTTTTTTCACTCCTGAGGACCTGAATATGGTCTTCTCTTTACATAATAGGAAATTTGTGTTGCCATGTTCTGGCATCTAAAGGACGCTCTGTGCCTGCTACGAACCACCGTGCAACTTGGCACAACCTACAGCCAAGGATCTGGGGAGTAGAGATGGGCAGAATAAATTATTTGTGACTCTATTTTATGCTTAGCTATGTAGGAAAAGCTTGAATAGAAGCAAATGTACATCTGTAGGGATTTTTTTTTGCTCTGGCCACATGACTTTGGTCACTGTGTTGATCTTAAATGTCATGTTTAGGCTTCTGGAGTTCTGCATATGTGCCCTGTCAGTTGGGTTAAGTGTTTTCTACTCTGCAACTACCTTCAGAATACATGAATTTTGCGTTCAGTCCATGTATTGGACAACTACAATCTATTTTTCAGAAGTCTGATACGAGTCAGGCGGGTGAAAGATCTCCTTGCCTTTGTGTAATCGTTCTTCCACTCAGGAATATTCACTTTTTTCAAGGCTAAATGCTGCCATTAAGCTACTTAATGTAGAACTACTGAAGTCCAGAATGTCTTGAATATAAAGATAGGTATTTAAGTAGGGGAACAGGGACTTGCTCTTTAAATCTTAAATAAGATGATAAATGACATACTTGCATGTTGTAGAAGTTGGTGTAGAATTACTTTTCCCAATGTTTAATTACCTATGAAACGGTTCATGTTTTTTTTTCTTTTCTCTCACGTGTCTTTTGCAGGTATTCGTTACAGTATGGATGTCAGTGTGGATGAAGTGAAAGCCTTAGCATCTCTCATGACGTACAAATGCGCTGTAGTTGGTGAGTATTCGTTTTTCAAGCAAGATTTCAATCTTCAATTTCAATCAGTACTGATGCAATTTACAAAAAAAATAATCTAAAGGAAAAATTGAATTTTAAACACTAACTAAAATCTGTAGCAAGATAGGAAAAATATATAATGACCAAAATAATAATACATATTCCCACTGCTGTTACTGTAGATACTTAAATAAAGTTTAATTTTCGTTTGAAAAGTTCAAATTCTGCCAGCTACCTTCTCCTATAAAAGTACTGCATCTTGAACTCAAATCCAAGTATGACAAACTTTGATTAGTAGGGGACTAATTTTAGGGGTAACAGATGGAGGCTGTAAAGGATTCAGACAGGGGAGCTGTGGACAAAGAAGGATAAAATTCTTTTATGGGTTATAAAGAAGTACAGTCATACATGGCTGCTAAATTTTAGAGAAGTTTGGAGAGAATCTGCAGGTTATGTGTAAGCAAAGAAAATACTTTCCTAATGTGTATAGAAGCACACGGGACTTCCAAAATAGCATGTATGAGATAAACAAGTAAAATATAAACCAAAAAAACTTAGTGTTTCTACAAGGGCCAAGGACAAGAGATTGAAACATAGAAAATTTAAGTCATGAACTAAAGAGTTTCAAAGACCACGATTTCAAGCTGTTTTGAAGTATCTCCCGTTTTTACAAAAGTACCCAGATTATAACTTAGACTTGAGAAGCCTTAAATGTGGCAAAATCAAAATCACTGCCAAAATCAAAGATAGAATTACTCACTCATATTACTCATATGTTCTGCCTTGATTGTTGAAAAAGTAAAATGATTTTCCTTTGCATTCTTGTAGATGTGCCATTTGGTGGGGCAAAGGCTGGTGTCAAGATCAATCCCAAGAACTACACAGTAAGCCTAATCATAGATAAAAATTTGGTTATCTGCAGTACTGAAGCCAGCCAGTTAAAAAAGCTCTTCTAAGGGCATTATTGACCACTTAAAACTTCCGGCCACTTCTGCCTGTGCTGAATTTAGCCTGTGCATGCAATAGGTAGGAAAAGAATTCTTAAAAGGTTTGTGCTTCAGAGGTGGAATACACTTCAATGACTTAATTTTTTTTTTCCTGTATGTCAGGAAATGACAAGTAATTTGGACCCTGAATTTTTTTTAAGTTGGTACTGTTAATAAAAGCTTAAATTACTCTTAGGAAAAAGTTAATGTTTTTATTTATTTTGACAGATAGTTTCATGCTCCATTAAACCATACTATGCAGTGTTCCAGTGTGAATAATAACTAACTTGGCTTATGAAAGGTTTACTGGAGGCTTGCCTTCTTGCCCTAATTAAAATAACTCGTAGGGAGAGGAATACTAGGATACGTAACAGATATTCTAAACTCAAAGCTCCTGTAAGGGGTTTTGTGAAGTCGTTCAACTGTGTTGATCACACAACTGGCAGCCCAGCTACTGCTGTTGCTGGTTGTAAATCGCTCACATAGGATATCACATTTGCTTGCTGGAAACCCCTGCTGCAAGCACAGGTGCTTCTTCCTGTGCCACACTCCCCACGTGTCACGGATCAGAATGTACAGTCTCTTGTGCTGCCTGAACACCAGCAGTCTGTTAGGGAGTGGCATATAAATTATATAAATGATGAATCATCCTTTCTTCTAAAAGAAGAGGGTGCCTGTGCTTGGGCTAAGTTCTAGCAAATGCTCATAAACACTAATGATATTTATTGCCTTTTCTCTATAGGACAATGAATTGGAAAAGATCACAAGAAGATTTACCATGGAGCTGGCAAAAAAGGGCTTTATTGGTATGTTGGGCAGCTTTACTATGCAAATTTAGGAATCTGATTTATTGTACATTGGCAATGTCCACTAGGTAGTATCCTTAACAGTATTTTTGAGCGCTGTAAACAATTTGGGTACAGAACTTTCAGCAAAGAGCCCCAAAGAATTGAATTGTTGCATCTGAGTGCATTTTAAGGGGAACTGTGTCTTAACTTTTTTCTGGTGGCTGTTGTGCTATGAGAAGCCACAAAAGCTGAGGTCACAGTATCCACAATGAATCATATTTCTCTTAGATTATGAAATTGTGACCATATTTGTGGCAATTTTATTCTCTAATAGCAAACTCTTCACTGCCACTGTTTCCTGTAGCCTCAGTTGAGGCTTTTGGCAGATATCTGAGGAAAGAGAGGAAGGAAATAGAAGATCCACCCCAGCAAAAGTTGATGGCTTCACCCATGGCAACCACAGGCTGCAAGGGGAGCGTAGGCAAGCAGCATAGGAGCCTGTTGTAACAGAACCTCAGCTCCTGTAGTGTTAGTAGGTGCTTCATTCAGACTCTCAACCCTGAGCTGTTCTGATACTTTGCTGTCCTGAGCTGCTATCTGGAAGTCTCTGAAGAAAACGGATTGTTACTAGCTTGACTTGTAATTAAAGGGAGGAGCTTTACATGAAGGAGGTTCTTACTCAAATGAGGCATGTAACTAGTTAAAAGATCTGTCGTATTCCTGATATCTAACTGCCTCAGGAATGTATATCCCTTTATCTGTATTTTCTTGCTTTTCAGCTAGAGTGTTTATCATCTGCTTTTCCAGCCAGGGTGCTTATCATCTAAATTAAGCTTCTTTATAAACACACTTACTGATGTTACATGTCACTAGGGTAATGCTGTAAACTATGCCAGCTATAGTGATTGTTAGTTCAGTGACAATTAAAATGGTTTGATTAAATTTGTGTTCCTTTTTGACTTTATAGTTGGTGCTACACAACGTTGACAAACCTTTTAAAAATACTTAGAAAAAAATTGTAAGAGGCAGAGTTGCATTTAAAGTCTTGCTGATCTTAAATAGTTTGGGCAAATACTGGTTTTAGTTATCTGTAAAAAACAGAGTGAGTTTATTTTTATTTCAGCAGACGTGTAAAAGTTTAGTTAATCAAGAAAGGTATAATTCTCTTTCTTGAACTAAGCAATAAAATCAGATGTATGTGCTACAGTGCAATGACTAGGGACAGCCTATCTTCAGTTTTTAAACTCACCCAGGAACAAAAAAGAAATTCTAAGACAAAACAATCCAATCAATGTCCCAGTATATAGAAATAATACCTAGATACCACCCTACCTCTTACAGCAGTGATTGTTCAAAAAAAAAAAAAAAAAAGGCACTGTCTTGCTCTGACTTTCTATTGACAAACTGACCTTTATTTTATCAAATGGCTTACGTGAAAGGTTGGAGGTTTTGACAGTGTTGTAGAAGTGTGTGATACAGCATCTAAAACTGAATTGAATCCAGAAGAATATGTTGCTTGCATAATAAACTGAGCATTAAACAGGAAAAGAGTTCTTTTCTGCCAAGGCCTGCACAGTTCCCAAGGGAATAATGGTTGAAGATAACTATTCATGTTGGACCCTTAAAAGCTGTTTGCAACTGTTGCCAACAGGACCTGGTGTGGATGTGCCCGCTCCTGACATGAGCACAGGGGAGAGGGAGATGTCCTGGATTGCTGACACTTACGCCAGTACCATAGGACACTACGTAAGTTTTGAGCAGAGGCTTTGAAGTAGCAAAGCTGCTTAATCATGTGATTTTGTTTAATTATTGGATCTAAATATATTCTTGCAAACTACGACAACTTAATTGGCACGAGGTTTTTAGGGTACAGTTAAGGAAGAATAACGTTAATGTTTTTACTCTAGCCTTAAAAAAAGTTTGATACAATACTGATTGCAACTGTTCAGCTGAATGAACATAAACATATACTTAGTCTACATTTTTAAACATATACTTAGTCTAAAATTGGTTTCCATTTCGACCATTTCCCTCCCATTTTCATTAGTTCCATAATTACTAATTTAAAGTTGCTAAGCAATTAGTTCATAATACTTTGTATAGTCTGCAGTGCTGAAGTCTTTCTGGTTCAGATGACCGAATTTACAAGTTTTATAACATAAATACTTGTGGTTTTGTTCATTCAAGAGATCATGTAAATTAAGTTCACACTATTGGTATAACCCGTTAAAGTTGTAAAGTTCTCTGCAATCCCCTAGAGCTAACAAGTAATCAATGTAGACTTCAGCAAATTCTCCAAAATACAAAGCAAAAGGACATTGATAGAATTGATTGCCCAGGAAGCAATAAAAAAACAACAAAGGTTTTTAAAAATTAGTTTTTACTATTACCCCCTAATTTGGCCCTTGTCCTTATGTTGGTGGGGTTATTTGCACCTGACTGTTGACCAGACACTTTTGTTGTATACTTTTGACAGGTTGGATGAAAGAAAAATGTATTACGAACAACTTTTTTCTTAGTAGCCATGTATTAATATGCTAATCTATTGCATGTTTGCCTATCCCAGCTCCTTTTGAAATGAAAAGACTCTTGTACATTCTGCAGTCCCTTCCAACAACTCTTCCCAAGAACAGCAGGGTGTCTGCCTCCAGCAGTAGGGCCTTAGAGCCACCCAACATGCATTTCCCTCGGGTGTGTCTGCTCAAGACGTGCCCGGTTTCCCGAGACAGTCTCCAGGTGGAATACTGGTCTGATGCATTTAACACTGGGAGGATGGAGGGGCACAGGTTGTATTATGTCTGGAATACAGTCTTGGATATCTTACAGGAGGAAAAAAGGAATGCTTGAGGAGTCAGCTGCATCACGGGGATTAGTTAAATCACTTTTACACAGAGTGTCTGCGAGATCTGGATATCACTGTAAAATATTACTTGCTTTTTGCTATTCACATATGGAAATTTTTTTAATTAAAACTTGAAACCTGAGAAAAAGCCAAAATTATTACTTCAAAGGACTTCAGCATGCGGAGTGGCAACTAGTTCCCTCAGTCATAACTTAAAATTCCAACATTTAACATTTGACAAAACTACTGCCTCAAAGCACTTTTAAGTTTCAAGATTTGACTAAAATGCGTATTTCCCTGTGGTACAACAGCATCGTATTATTAAACTGACACAGAAGGCTCACAGTACATAATCTGCTTTAAGATTTGCCATACTAGTTAAGAGTTCTCATACAGTTTTATAAAAAAGCTGCAGGTTTTTTAATAGGTGGAAAACTAAACACTGATAGAGAAGTTTTCAAATGGCTGAATTTCTTATTCTTTTCATTTTGTCATCTCACCTTGTTAGTCCTACACATATGATTCAATAAGAAAATAAAGCAAAATAACTACTGAGGATGAAAGTAGAATTTAAATTATGCTACACCAGCTTCTTTTATTCCTGGACACTCTCTACCTGGCGGTATCTTATTGAAAAATAAAATAAAGGGAAGGGAATGAGGAGCAGAAAATGAGCATTGAGCAAGGTGAAACTAGCCATAATTCTGAACACAGGTGAAAGCTATGCAGGAGACTGTCTTCAGCTGAGTGGAAAGCTAATTTCAGAGAAATCTACAGACCTGATGAGTCAGTGTGGTTGGTTGCACACTGCTGTGTGCAGAGAGTAAGAAACAGAAAGGATAAGTCAACAGATTTAACCAGGCAGAAAAGTTCTGCTTGAAATCCAACATACAGAGCAAGGAAGCTGGAGAAACAAGGAGAATATTGCAGTGTAGAAAGGGGTTAAGAAAGGAAGAAAAATTAGTTTCTGGACATTGCCAACTGGGTTCATAAACTACAAGTGCTGATACAGAAGTCTTTAGTGCTAGCCATAAGCCATTTCCCAAGGTTCTCATTAAAAGCCATGTGCTTTCTTTTTGACCTAAGATATGTTAAAAGGTTTTTGTTTATTGACTTAAACCCAAAGTTTTTAGGACTTTGACATCAACTGTGGTTGGTATATGTGACTTTAAGATGATCTGGACCTGCCCTCGCCTCATGCTCTATTTTCTTGCTAAACCATGCAAGTCATTAATAACTACCATGTTAACTGTTCCAGAAAATCCTCCTGAAGTTGCTGGATCACTGAATCATATATGGCTAAGGTTTTTGATTAAATTAATCCTTTCTGCTCTTCAGTACTTCCTGACACAATCAACTGACTTTTGGGACACACAAGGGACATTAATTAAATACATTCTTATACACAGTGGGAGGCTGTATTTCTTCAAGTATTTGTAAAACATACTTCTTCCTTTATGAATGCATGAAGCCCAAAACATAGTTTCAACCTGAAACAGAATAAAACCCTAAAAGCCCATCAAAACACCCTGCCAAGTTGTTCTAGCAAAATACTCCTGGCAGTCTTGGTTACAGTTGATATTCCACCAGAGGGAGCAGACAGCTTATGGAGAGCAGCACAGCTACATTTTGGGAAACTGAATTAGGAATTTTGTGGCAAGCCCAGCAGCACTTGTGTTGTTCTTAAAGAAAGGTTACCTCTGTCTTTACATGTTAACTCACTATCATTATTAAACAATAACTAGTTTTAGTTTTCATTATGGCTCTAGTCATCTCCAGCCATTCTGTCTCCACTTACTTTTGTCTGCTGCTTTCCTTCCTCTCACCAAGCATCTTGCACTCACCACAGGCATGCAAATGCATTTGGCACAAGTGATGGAGAGGAGGGAGCCTCCCAGTGAATATGTGGCTGGTGGAATGGAAACCCATCCGGCTACTGGCAGACTCATTTCAGTGGATTCCCTTTCATCCCTACTCTTTCACTTGTGGTGGAAGCCAAGCCACCGTGTGACTCTGCTCCCAGGGGGTGGGAGCATGAGAACCAGTGCTGACAGAAGAGGGAGGTCCAGCGTCCAGTTTGGAAGAATTTGTTTCAAGTTACTAATTTCAAATGGAAAAACTAATTCTGGTTTTAAATAGCTATTGTCTTGGCTAACTATCTGGCATATGGAAAACTTAATTTTATTGCCACCAAATTAAGAATAGAGGCTTGATTGTATATATCACTTTTCTGAATGAAAGTAATTTGCTTATTCAGCTTTTCCCATATGACCTTCATACTGCAGATTTTCCTCTGAGATAAAACATCCCTGTATTCTGACAGCAAGAAGGTATTAGACCTGTACTGTCATTTCAAAGTAACTGATTTTGATATCAAGGAACACTAATCACTGTTTAAAGATTATTAAAAACCAGTCCAAGTATATGCCTGAGCCCTTAAAAAGATAAAACTCCAAGAATAGTGATGGAAATTGCAGCTGCAATAGAAGCTGATTTTGAGAAACATACCCCTCAGAGCTTCTTGGTTTCTCAAAGGTGTGCTTGTTGCTAACAGTACAAGGTCAATGGCATCCTGATTAACTAAACACAAACTGCAGTTAGCATACACTCTTAAAGACAACAAAAAATTACAGGCCATATCCAATATTGCATTACACAACTTTCCTGACATCTACTAGAGTACTTCTGAGGTGCTCACACAAGGTGAGGAAAGAAATCATCTTTACAAGCTAGACCTATATAAGCCATATCATGTTTTGAGTCCTACAATTTCCATTTTCCCTTGTCTCTGAAGTGTACAAAATTTCTAGTTCCAGCCGGTTTTTGATTAATTCCATCTCACAAGTCCTTCACTGTTTTACAGGATATCAATGCCCATGCATGTGTAACTGGCAAACCCATCAGCCAGGGTGGGATCCATGGACGTATATCTGCAACTGGCCGGGGTGTCTTCCATGGAATTGAAAATTTCATCAATGAGGCATCATATATGAGTTTATTAGGAATGACTCCTGGATTTGGAGATAAAACATTTGCTGTTCAGGTAACTTTTTTCCTTCTACTGTAGGAGAAAAGCAATAAACAGACTTACAGTAGAGCTGCTTTTCAAAAGGGCTGTAGCCCTTAAATCTGTTACGGTTTTAAAACTTCCAAGGTAACCTTTACTCTCAAACTTTAGAAACGCTTTACAAGTAACATAGGTGCCCTTTATTTTTGGGCTGTTTATTAAAAACTGGATTTTCACTTGCTGTCTACAGATACAAAGCCAAATCTCTAGTCTTCATGAACATGGGTTACAGACACCAAAGTGAAATACTATTCTTTAAGGCATGGCACACTTTTCAGTGAGCTGTGACATTGTTTCTGCCTACACAAAATTTGGTGCAATGTTTTATAATAAAATTTAAGGAGAGAAGGAATTGATGGTTATGTTCTTGTTCCATTATGGAATGAGCATTTGAAAAAATAGAAAACCAATACCTTATCCTAAATTTGTAGGGTTGAATACATAGTTTTGGTGTTCATAAGACTTGAGGATTTACATAGCTGAATTTTGAAGGGGCTCAATGGTCCATAATACGTTCATAAAATTTCAAAGAAGTAACTTGTTCAACTTTAAACAGTATGTTAAATGTTTTGAGAAACTGATTTGCTTTGTTGTTTTTAAAAAGCTGTTGTTAGATATAGCAGAGTAATTGTGACCTCCAAGTTGTCCTCTAGTTAACCTGTAGGCTGAAACAAACATCCCTGTCCTGCACAAAGCCGCTCATCTCCCTGCACTTTGGCATTTTAGTGCCTAGCAGAGGACTGCCAACAGGCACTTTAGCATAATTCAGGTTGAAAACATGGCCATAAGAATAGCTGAAAATTCCCCTTGGAAAATGGACATAGAACATTTCAGAGAGACCTAATGCATGGCAGACTGTTGTATCAAAGTTTGCTTCTAATACTTAAACAGAAATCCTAAATATATTTTGAGATCTGTTATACAGGAATTCAGCTTTCTTTTCAGCACAGAGTTGTACTACAAACTTTTGACATTGATCACGTGACTTTTTGGTCTGCTGTGTGTGTTCCTTCACTTACAGAAAGTCAGCATTCTGGAAGGAAAGGAACATAATGGCCTGGAATTAAGTTTTCTACACATGTAAGGATGTCAAGCATGATAATGAAATACAAGATTATCTAAATTTAAATGCAGGCAGTGTTTTGTACAGGGCCATTTCAGAACATATTAGAAATTACATAGCTTCCTACTAGTTTACAAGTTTAGTACGACAAACTAATTATATTCTTTTGTTTAATACTTTCCACTGTGGGATGGTTTTACACTTGTAATCCTCCCCTACCAAAACTAAATGAGAATATTTCTTGGCCTGCAAGTGTTAGTCAAACCTGTGAATAGTCACACATAGCTCTTTAAGACAGTGCCAGTTATAAAATACACATAGTGTTCCTATGTTGATAAATATCAAAATTCTCACAATTTCATAGTAGCATTAGTTCTTTTCTATATCTCCAGTATAAAAAACTTAGCACAACTGTTTGTTGCTGGCTACAGTGCATAATTTCTGCAGTGATACTCAGACAAAAATGAAATGCGTATAGATTTCTTCCATCTTTCCTATATACATCATCTAATACCAAGATGTGCCAACAGATGGACTATTTAAAACTATTCAAAACTGTATGAGACTTAGCAATAATCACCATTTTAGCTGAAGGGTTAACTACTTTCCCCTTTCTCTTTCCACCTTTAGGGATTTGGTAATGTGGGCTTGCATTCTATGAGATACTTGCATCGTTATGGAGCAAAATGTGTCGCTGTCGGAGAGTTTAATGGTTCTATCTGGAATCCTGATGGGATTGACCCAAAGGAACTAGAAGATTTCAAATTGGTATGAAACTTAACTAAGCAGAGTTTCATTTTTGTCAGTTTTGCAAGTACATAGGATGATTATGGACTGGTGTTAACTTGTGATACTTAAATCATGCTGCAATTAGTCTGTACAAAATGTCTTAGAAATGTTGATTCTTCAGACTTTTCTCCTTATTTACCCATTAACCTGACTCTCAGAAAAATGCCTGCACATGTGCAGGCTAATTACTTTGTTTTCAGAATGTGGCTTCATTATTATTTTTATTTTCTTGTGCCTAAATTAGGAAGGATATCTTAAGGAACTAGGGCAGAGAGGTTCCTGAAGGATTCCTGTCTGAGAATCACAAGCACACGGTCATTTAAGATCTACCAAGTGCACTTTCGCTGCTTCTTCTGAATGAAATAATGAAAGCCTGTCTGGCAGTGTGACTTGAATATGTAGTTTATAATAAAAACTGGTTGTGATCTTTTTATTTCTATTTCCAAGTGAAGCAGATTTCAGGGGATAGTTCACAGGGACTAAATGAAATCATCTTAAAGTTTCTAAGAGGTTTGTTTGATGTGCATTCTTTTAGATAGCAAATATTTGAATGTTTTTATCACCACCTTTCTCAAAAGAATGAAAAGATTTGTCTCTAAACACAGGCTGTTGTACTTAAATTTAAAATAGTACTTCTGAATCTTATGTGATGCAACTTATTCTATGTGTAGCACATTAGTGAGTCATTTTGGTTGTTTAAAAACTATTTTAAGAACTGAGAAGGACTTTTGTTGTTTTTAATACTGCAGAGCCCAAATGATTATCATGTTTTTGGCCAGAGGGCAGTTATGCTTCAATCCCAATCTTGGGAACTTTGACTGTTATTCAACTTTGGCAGTTATTCAGAGTTCCCAGTCTTAGGAACTTTGACTGTTATCTAATCTAAGTAAAGATAGGAATTATGTTATGTGCCGTGTTTATAGTGCTATTGCTTCTCCCTTTTTTCTTTTGGAAAGTCAAAAGAAGAGAAGGAATTCATATGAGCACTCACATAATAAAAACACCCTGGTTTGTTTTCTTCACACAGCAACATGGGACAATCATGGGCTTCCCTAAAGCAAAGACACTTGAGGGCAGTATCCTGGAAACAGACTGTGACATTCTCATCCCTGCTGCCAGCGAGAAACAGCTGACTAAGGCCAATGCTCACAAAGTTAAAGCAAAAGTAAGTCAAAGAGTTCAGATGTAAATGAAAAATAGGAAGTTCTGTTTAAATACTGATATTTGATAATTAGCGTGAACAAAACCAAATATATACCTCTGAGTTACTCTGCTGTGATTTCTTTCAGATTATTGCTGAAGGTGCCAATGGGCCTACAACTCCTGAAGCTGACAAAATCTTCTTGGAGAGGAATATCATGGTTATCCCTGTAAGGTTCTATTATGACCTTTGATTTTCATTACAAAAGTAACATTTTTGTGAATTGTAGCAAGACATTATTTATTGAAGGGTTTTATTAATAGCCATTAATTCTCTAAGAATGTTAGGGAACGGGTGTCAGTGTTGCTTAAGATTGTCAGTATTTATTAAATATCTCACTGCAACTGTAAGTAACCAGACATAACTGTTGCATGAGGGGTATATATTCAGAAGAGAAAACAATGTACAGTTAGCTCTTAAATATCTAGGTTTGCCTTTTGGGTTATTAGCTGACATTTGCTCAACTAAAAAGTATACTAAGTAAAGGAAGAAGGAAGTGTAAATACACCAACCACTGTGTTTGTAGACATTGTTTTTCTGGGTGGTGCTCTGTGTGCTGTAGATTGTATAAAGTAAACGTTGCCTGTAGTGATAATTCAAAAGAATAAGACCTATCCTGGTATAATGGCAATTTTTTCCCAGAGAAGGGATGTCCGGATCAAGTGATATTGCTAGATGTATAAAAGTGGCTGATCTTCAGCCTTTACTCCCTGAGATGGCCTAAGAATGCCCTAATTTTCTTGATTGAGCACTTGCACTAAAATAGAGATAGGTCAGTTGTGCACACCTGAAATTCATGTATTTTAAAGCCAGGTCCTCTTTTAAATCAGTAGAAGTTATACTAGACTGCAGAAGAGGATAAGTGTTGTCCTTAAGTCTTTGAGAGTAAGAACTGGATTGTCTTCTGTACTGCAGTTCAAACTAGTGCTTTGTACATAGTACTTCTCTTGCTTTTGCTTAATACAATAGAGCTGTCTTTATCACATGGTCACAATTCAAAATATTTGCTATTTCTGTGCAGGATCTCTACCTGAATGCTGGTGGTGTAACAGTATCCTATTTTGAATGGCTGAAAAACTTGAACCACGTCAGTTATGGCCGTTTGACTTTCAAATATGAAAGGGATTCGAACTACCACTTGCTCAGTAAGTGCTCAGTTCTGCTTCCACATTACTAGATTGGACTGGCAAACACCAAACATGGGAAAAAGAAATACAGAACTATTTAAAATTCACCACAATTTCTCCAAAAGTCTGTAAAGTTTTGTAACACACAAAAATGCTGCGTTCTGAAGAATAGGAAATGTTTCATAGGTTAACTGCCTTGCAACTCTGATGACTTAAGTAAAATGCATACTTTTTCAGTTATCTTTTGATTCTTCCCTCAGTTTTGTGAAAGTACTAAAGTCAAGTCGCTTACATGAAGTATTTATTACTTCTTAATAAACATCTTTCAGCTGCACAGTTGGTATTTAAAAGTATTCAGTTTGAGTGGGTAGCATTGTCCTCCAGATACAATAAAGGATTTCTGTAAAGGGCAATAACATTATTGGTACAGGCACTGTAAAAATCTGGTTATGGTCTACAGCTCCACTTATGGTCATTCTGTGCTACCTAGTTTCTGGGTAAAAATACCAACTACATGGAGAGAGGAAGCTTAATGGAGAAGAACTGGAGGTTGTTCCTCCATTTTAAACAATGTTTTGTAGAAAACCTGAGAATCTTGAGACATTGGACTTCACAAAACATACACCTGCATGTTTTTTAATCTAACCTTTTCTCATAAATCATACCTCTCAAAATGTTTCTGAAGTAGCTGAGAGTTATGGCAATTCTCCTTCTTTAACTTCAAGATTATCTCAAATGCTTTGTTGTTTAGGAATTTCAGAATTTTAGGGATTAAGATGAAATGAATATCAATGAAAATACCAAAGCACTGCTCATGTCCTAAAGAAAAAACCCTAAAATTCCACATGGGCTTTTTTCTTAGCAATTACTATACATTCCAAGCGCAATACAGGATAACTGATTGCTTTAACTTCAAGAAATAATTTGTCTGATACTATTTATCAACTTTGGAAAATTAATCCAGATTACTCTATCTGTTTTGTAAGGTTAGTGATGTAGTATCAGCAGATCCAGTTCCTTGCCCTGTGACTACACTATAGCAGTATTATTGCTAATACTGGAGTCAATCAGTATCTTTCCCTTCCCTTTTCTTAGAAAGCCAAAGTAAGATTCCCTTTGCCCCCAACCCCTTTAATCTACATTTCATGCCACTTATTTTTGAAGTCCTGGAGTCAATTCCTTTGCTAGGGAGCACATTCCTTTCCTTGTCTGTTACCTTGCATCTATTTTTTTTTTTTTTGCTTTCTAGTGTCTGTCCAGGAAAGCTTGGAAAGAAAATTTGGGAAACATGGGGGAACTATTCCAGTTGTGCCTACAGCAGAATTTCAGGATAGGATATCGGTAAGTAGTTGCTGTTTTTTTACTGTTAGGGTAGCTGAGTTCTGATGATACAATTGCAATCTAAATTTTACCATTGTTGCTGTTACAGAGCATTTTTCCCCGAGCAAGGCATTGGTACATAGCCTGATGGCCAAACAAATAAAGCAAGTAAATGATCTGAACTGCTTAGAAATACTCAATACAAGCTAATTTTTTCTTTTACTTGAGCCTGTATAAAATACCTCTAATACTGTAAAAAAACTACAGTTTTAATACAGATGCATTTTCTGTTTTGAAGATCTCATTCATGTAGTTTGCCTGGCTTTCCAAAAAGCTCTCAGCAAGATCCCACACCACAGACAGTTTGACATGTTGTTTCTATAACTCCAGAATAAAAGCTGGGTAAAAAATTGTAGAATGTTCCTCTAAGACTGAGTTAATGGGCAAAGAAATGTCAGGTAAAATTCACTGTTATCTAACATGTAGCAGTACATAGTGGGGAAAGTTCCATATAAAATGGTGAGTTGTAACTTCATCCATTTTCATTCAAATGGAAGTTGTGGAGGTGATGACTAAATATATAGCTTAGAAATCCATAGCAATCAAAAAGCAAATCAAGCATTAGAAGTTGTTCTGAAGTGAAAATAATAAGACTGACTGGTGATACCACAATATCAATCCAGATGTGTCAGTCTTCTGAATACTGTGTGTAGGTTGGGTCTCTGCATCTTGAAACATTAGAGATATGGAACAAGTTCAGAGCAAGATCACAAGGATAACCAAAAGCTTCTCATGCATGGAGTAACAGTCTAACACTGGTCCTACTGGCCTGAACTAGAAAGAGTGATGTGAGAATGGGTGGATAAGGAAAGGTGGTGAAAGAAAATGAGCTGCATTCAAACAAAACTAGCACAGTGAGACACAGAGTGAAGAATAAAGGAATGGTTTCCAGCATAGCAGACCGTTCCGCTAAGGGATTTATGGAAACTAAAAGCATCAGTCAGACGGTTTTATAAAACACAAATTGAGAAAATGGGAAAAATGATAGGGGGTACAAGTCCAGTGAGTTGTGAAAAACATTAAACCATGCTTCCTCAGGAACAAATCAAGGGAAATGCATATAGACTTGAACTACTGTCAGATGATAGGAGCAGACTTTATCCTGGACAGTAGCATTTTCAAACTAGGCTATATGAGTAGCGTGCCTGGTAGGTTCTGTGGCTTAAAGCAATCGCTGGATCTCTGAAACACAAGTCATAGAAACTGGCCTAGTACTTTCTACTTCCAGCCCAAACTAGTATTTGAGAGAAAGCATGTATTTTTTCTGGAGCCAGGTGTCAGATTATTAGTAAATTGCAGTAATCAGGATGATGGAACATTGAAGCTGATGCTGAGACATCCTAATTCAGACAATCGTCAACAGCTTACTGTTCTGTGTATTTAAATTGTAATGGGGACAAAGTTATTCTGGAGTTGCTGAAGGGTAATACAATGTGGAGAATATGAATTTGGGATTTATGCCCTTCCTAAAACCTGACTGTCTTCAAAGCAATTATAAGAAGTTTATATAGGCTCTTGACCCTTTAGGGGCTTTTTTGTTTAATATTTATTGTGCTTTCTGAAGGCTGAAAACAGTAGTTACAGCATCAATAAAAAATGCTAATGTCATGGATCTAGGAGCTAGGCCTATAAAATACTTCAGTGCTTACATCTGAGGTTTTAGAATTCAATTGACCATAAGCAACACTCCAAGTAACACAGGAAAGGTTATTTAGATTCTTCACCCATCTTTAGAAAAAAATGAGTGAGCAATTTTGAGCAGTTAGGGGAATCCAACATATCATTGTCCATAATACACAATGATTACCTTTAGTGTTTTAGATTAAACTCTGATTTTATTCCCTGTTTTTTCAGGGTGCATCTGAAAAAGACATTGTCCACTCTGGGCTGGCTTATACAATGGAACGTTCTGCCCGGGTAAATATTGCATTACTGTATATACTTGTGTGAAAGAAACCCCACTTAACTTTGGGACAGTTTTTGATTAGTTTGTAGAGAATTTATCTTCAATTAAAGGAGTAGATGAACAGTACATGATAATGGAAATCACTACGAGTATGAACTATTTCTGCTCTGTGCCATCATTACCAACTTGAACTGAGTATATTAAACACTGGAGATTAATACAGGAAGTCAAAGTATTTTGTAGTAGAAGCTGTAGTAATTGAAACTTTTTAGTTGTCCTCTTGTACCTGGCTAATCTAAGATGCATACATAAGGGTGCTTTACCACTAGGAGTTTTAGATTACTACCTCTATGCTGTATTTTTAATTAATGAGTCAAAGACTACAGAGACAAGATGTTTAGAGTATGTGAGGTACATATTGGTCTAAGACTTGGAGAGGGGTAATATTGTAGCCGGGGAAAGATTTTCTTCCCTTTCAGTTCTAAGGGGAATCAAGGAATTTTAGACTTGATCTGCAACGAATCAGAGTTTTGATACCAACCTAGCAGCTCCTTTCACTCCTAACTTGAATCCTGCAAGCAAAATTGTTCAGCTCCTATGGTGTAACTGGCAGAAATCACATGCAAGCTTTTCTGTTTCAGCAAATCATGCGTACTGCCATGACGTACAACCTGGGTCTGGACCTGAGAACAGCTGCCTATGTCAATGCAATTGAGAAAGTCTTCAAAGTGTACAATGAGGCTGGTTTGACCTTTACATAAACAGGCCATTACCGCTCCTTGTTGTATCCCACCCCTCTCGCTGTTCATGTACCCTCTTCTTGAGAAAGCTTATCACAAGTTTACATGTAACCACAAAATTTTCTTTTCTTCTGACATTATAGTGGATTCTATTCTCAATTAGTTTCAGTTCCAAACTAGTCTTTTTTACAATAAAAATCCATGGATTAGGAAATCGTATACAAGTATGTATCTGAAGATAACAGTTCATCTGCACTTGTGGGGGCCATTCTGGGTATTTCGCCTACAAAACAAAATGGTACAATTTATGTATGAAGAGTGGTCTTGCCACCTGAGCCACTTCTCAGACTTCAGATCAGATACTGTACTATATGAGCACTTAGCTCATTGTTACTTCATGCACTTTTGTTTAATTACATAATTTTGGCTTCAGCACTTTCAGTAAGGCCTTGTATGATCAATGCTGTGGCATTGTCAAAGGAAGAATGGGCCTCCAGCAGGGATTAACTTTGATAGGAGTCTAGTTTTTGTTTGTAGTAAAGCTTCAGGCCTGATTCTCTTTAGGCAATATTTTTTCTTTAACTGTGCTGCTGTTACAGGACTGCCTTTTATTGCTTGTTCAAGCTAGTTTGACTACCATCATGAAGTATGTAGCGCTGACAGACTAATATTTTTATAAGCTGAAACTATCAAACAACTCTAGTTACATTTTTAATCAAGTATCTACATAATTGTTCTGACTATAGATTGTTTCCTTTTTTTAAAAAAAGGGATATCCTGAATTTGGTAAGCAATCATTCGTAGGTTTTTTTGAATTCTTTTTCAGTCTTTTCCTTTCAGAAAATTAGATACTGCCTCAGTGAACAACTCAAGTGAAACTGAACCCAGAAATCATTGGCCAAACCACAGAGGAGCTAAGATGCTGCTATAAACTTTATCCACTGTCTTAACACACACACAGCCTTTTTTTTTTTCCCTTTGTCATCAGGAGGTCTTGAAAGCTTTGAACGTATTAGAGTACAACAAAATGGACCTCAACAAATATTGGATCAAGCACAGTTTCTGAAGTGTAAGGCTTTTGTCCCATGGAGTCCCCTTGAAGTGCCAGATGTTATTTATGTAATGAATATGAATGTTTTTTTAAAAAAGACAACTAGTCCCTCCCAGAAACTCATGCTTTTTTCCTAACTACTTTGTAACTGCATGACATAACCTGGAGAGACTGCAGTTATTAAAAAAAGTTGACCTTTCCAAACCTACTATGCTGGTGTATTACTGTTTTCTATTTCATGCAGTAGCCTTCTGTAATTACAATCAATCAGTCTGAAAATCTTCACAGCACACTTGTCTGTTCATTACATGCTCACTGCTAAGATGCTGTCCCTGAGTTATCTTAAGGGGCTCACTGATGTAGATCTCTGTCTCTTGAACTTGCCTGTCAGCAAGACTTTTGACGTTAGATATATTTGGTAAATCCTTTCAGGTCTTTTTACTGTGTCCTCTCAAATTTGTGGAGGAATTATTCTAGTAGTTAGCATGGAGCTATAAACCTGCATGATGCATTCAATTAGTGGCTTACTCCATTGTATATACTGATGTCTAGGTTTGTTAAAGTACTACAGATCCTAAGTGCAGCATATTTATATACATATATATATACACACACTGACATCATTTAAAAAATGAGAACCCTTTGATTTTGACAGCATTATTGTGATCAAGGTGTGGATCTCTAAACACAAGATCTTTATCCTGGATCATATTTTACAGTGCAGTTTTTACATAAACATAGTAAAACAAAACAATGATTTTAACAGTTCAACTCTGACAAACTGTAATGAAAGCTTTAAGGCTAAAAAACCTCACAAATAAACACTTGTACTATTACAAAGAGAAAGAATCTTAAAAGCAGCATTGCATTACCTGGCAGCACATTTGTTAAAAGCAAAATGGGTACTGTTGTTCTCCTTCCCCTACTTCATTTCCTCGGCACATAATAAAGCACCACCAGTTTGGTTGTGCAAACTTGAAAAACAGGACCCTTTCAATGCTGGAGCAGACAGAAAGCTGGCATAGATAGCTAACTGGGGTATCTTGCCTCCTACCAACTTGGAAGGGAAAAAAAGCCAAAACCTGCACAATGCCTGTATTCCCAAATTTATTTGTATATTCTATGTTTATATACACACACATTAACACTTATTTTCCCAGGACATCTTAAAAAAACCAACAAAAACAAACAAACAAAAAAGACTTGCTGCCTGACATGATTTTATCAAAACCAGATGAGCCCATAAGGTTGACTGGATCTCTGCTCAGCCAGCCTGATTGCAATGGTTACTGACCTCTTTGTTACAGCAAAGTCAGGTGCTAGAGACATGAACCTGAGCACATCCAGGGGCTGGTACAAGGACATCTTGGAATACTTCTGATCAAAGAGGAGATTCTTGAGAAGGCAACGCTTAGAGTCTGACTTTGGGTTACAACACATCTGCTGATTTGCCCCTGGCTTGTAGCTAAACACAAGAGCCAACTCAGTTATTCCAGCTTTCCTGTGATAGCCTGCTCTGAAGTGTTCTTGTACATTAAAGCTACACTAATTCTGAACATTGTTGACCTCAGTCCTAACGTGATCAAACAGTTAGGAAAAAAGTAGTCATGTGTTCCTTATCACATTTTGAAGCACATACCTCTCAAGAACCAGCAACAATAACAAAGAGAAGAAAGAGGTAAAATTTTATGCAGTTGCTTAGAAGCAAAGCAGCTCTAGCCTTTTCCAAGCCCCTAGGCACAGCTGAAAACAAAGCAACCACTCCCTGGGATTTAGATTATAAATATTGATGTTTTTTCACTAAAAGTTTAACTTCAGTGAGGTGTTAGACACTCCTTACATATACACACACCCACAAGTCTTATCTGCCAGCCAACATCAGCACTCATATTCACTTATATATTTCTTGTCATTCACCAAGAAACTTGATAAAGTGCTTAGCAAGGAGCCAGTCAGCGCCTGAAATTGTTTGAACACAGACTTGAAACCGCTCTGAACCACATCTACTACATGCAGCAAAGCACACTCTCACCACTGCAAGCTCTCATTCAGCACTTAATACACTCCAGGTAGGCACTTTGTGTTAGCACATCTCAGCAAATACTCTGAAGCTGCAAGTGAATTCCATAAGGATGGCAAGTACAGTGTGCAGGGTTACATGCCACCTGCAAACTACTAAATGCAAAATATTTCTGTCATGCAGACGGAGCAAGCAGAACAATCTTTTTTTTAACCCAGCAAAGAACTCAGTACTACACCTCTTCTCATTAATGGCAACTTGTCACCATCAGGAAGAAGTGTCAGAGCAATGGAAATACCTGCTGTGATTCCAAGATTCCAGGCAAGTAACCTCTAAATTACTCTATTAGTAATTGACAAGTCTGTAGTTTGAGGTTGTAAGTTCATGTGCACACAGGATGTTTCTGTTATTTTGGGGTTTTTGGGTCATTGATGAATTGTGTTGGTTTGGTTTATCTTTTTAACAGACTTAATTGTGATTCTTTCAGCTACTGTGTGATTACTGTCCATCAGTGTTTGGCAGGAGCCCTGCAGAGGTGGTGAATCACCCTACTGTGCCCTGCATTGCTCAGCCTTCCCTTTGGCAGAGCTGTTGGAGTTGTACCAGTGACCCAGCTCAGACAGCACCAAGCAGGTAGTGGAGCTGAGCACTCTGCTGGCAGCAAGGCATCATTCTGCTGTTAGCATCAGTTTTGAGTATCAGAGTGCTCTTATACAGTGGTTACATACACTTTAACTACACTTGAGTCTTCCTCAACACATTAGCTAATTGTGATTTTACCAATAAGATAGAAGCACAAACACAGAAGCAGACAGGTGCTTACCTTGTCTGGAGATGGGTGTTGGGTATCAGCTGGTGCAACTTGTGCACACACAATCACTTAGACTCAGTGACAGAATGGGAGAGACCAGCTCTCAAGTGCTTGACTTCACAAGCTGCCCACCCTGAGCTATACATTTACCCCTCCCTGAAAAAAAAAAAGACTATTTGCATTAGTAGCAGGGCACAGCTCTAGCTGTCTGCTCTGTGAAATAATCCAGTGTTTCTAGAGCAGTGATTGTGAATTTGTTTTAATATGTGGAACCAAAGGAATACATACAAGTCAGGCAGAGTGTAAGTATTTTCTTTAATTACGAGTACATGTAGTAGAAACTTGTTTACAAAAATCTCAATGGTGATACATTTTTATCTTCATTGTCCAAAGCTTTTCCCCCATGAAGTCGCTTGGTTTGCTACATTTTTTACAGCTTTTTCACCGGTTTCAGCAACTTTGTAGACTTCATCAAGTGCTTTTAAAAGAAAAAAAAACAAAGGTAACTGTAGCATTACTGCAATAGGTTCACATTTCCCACCAGGTGTGGGACAAAGAGCAAGGCAGCTTTGGGGGCCCTGTCTGGCATTTCAGTGCTGTGGCATTATTAAAATAAACATTACTGTACCTTTCTGACCAGCATCCTTAGCCTGTTCCGTCACCTGCTGCAGAGTCTGGTTCACTGTGTCCACTGGAATTGAGAGGGGAAAAAGTGTCAATTAAACAATCCTTACCCTTCCCCTAAATTCAATAATCATATTTTAAAAGGGTTTCCTAAATGTTTCAGGGCGGGATGAAAAATTACTCCAGAAGGATGGGCACCCCAGTCTAGTGGGAGAGGTGCTATTAGGACTCAGTCTGTAATTCCCCACAGTACCCAAGTGTCCTGGTATAGATGAAAATGAAGAGGTTAATGTGTGTCACCTAGTGTCAAGAAACAAACCCTAGTAAGCTATTGGGTGTAGTGAAACCTTCCTTTCACTGAGCCTGGCTAAAATCTGCTGAGAGCAGTCTGGGTCAGGTTGGTTGGTAAAGATTCCCTCACCAACTACATAAAGCCCAATGCTCATTGTCTTAACTGCTGTAAGAGCAACACATGAAAGGTTTAGTGAATAGTCTAACACTGCTCTTGTAGCTAGAAAAAAGTGAATTCGCCAAGAGACCAGACAAGTTTTAAAGGTATGGAAACATTCAGTACAAGAGACATACTGTGACATGAAGAGCAAGAGAAGGTATTGTCCTAAAGTCAAAGACCTGCAGGCTGAAAAATAGTAGTAAATATTTGGCCAGTCAACCCCCAACAACTACAATCAGGGAAGTCCTGCTCAGGAGAGTCAGAAGCCTGGCCTTCAGCTGAACCTGTATTTGTTTTATTATCCCTGGCACCAAATACTGCCTTTAAAAAAACACTGTAGACATGTTCTGCACAACAGATATTGAAGGGGGAAGCAGACTGAGCAAGGCAGACTCCTCATGGACACAGCAGAAGGGAGAAATGCTGAGGTGAAGAACAGCACTTAAGTGAACTGGGAGTGCCTAAAACTTCAAAGGTCTCCAGGCTTACATTGTATGGCTCTTCAACAGTGGTTGTCTTAAGTGTCTTGTAAAAACCAGTGACCTATTTCACCTTGAGCCTGTAGAACATTTTCTAGTGCTTAAAACACATGCCATTTATCATCACATCTGTTGCTGAAGTTCCCTAACTGGATGATGTTCACCGCCCATAAGGTGCAGCTGAGGACAATGCTTCCCATGGCAATATTGGGTAACAGCAGAGTTTATTACTCCTTTCAGGCCCAGGGGATAGGTGCTAATATTAGATACTTGCAAAGCCCAGTTGTGCCACTCTGCACTTGGCACTAGGTCATGGGACTGTGCCTTAAGGGGACATGCAGGGACAACAGAAGTAGTTCAGAGACAGGGTAATTAATAGTTGCAGAACCACCAGTTGGACAATCTTGTTTTAGTTGAAATCTGACACGTTAACTAAATTTTTATATTCATGTAAATGGGGATGTAGAGGGAACCTCTAGAATACTTCCAGGAGTCAGTGCAGTACTGACAGCAGTGCAATGAGTTCAGCATCACGTGCTGTGTATTTACTGCCTGTCATCAAGGTACGTGCTGATTTCATGCGAGTGGCCAAAATCAGGCCAGTGCCTGGGACCTCCCATTGTTGTTCCAGGTTCCAGCTCCAGCTGAAAGAGCCATCTGCATTGCAGGACTTTCTGGGAAGGTGTGTGCAGGGTTCAGGCAAAGGCCTTCTGACTGACAGTGTCCAAAGAACCATTTCAGCTTCAAGTACTTGGGATAGAAGGGGAAGGACTGCAGCTACTATTTTAAAACTTTGCTCTTGGAGTTTGTTGACTCCTAAACACTTAATTCCATCAGCTGATTGAGATTACTACTCAGGTCCTTCAAGATGACAAATACCATTCCTAAAACATCCGTCTTATCTTCCAGCATAGAAAATAGTAGATATTTCCCCAATGTTAAAGAAGTTAGGAACATAAGATCGCCACAAAACAGGCATTTCTAAGGCTACTGTACAGCAAAATCAGGAAAATATTTTTTTCCTGATGGTTACTCTCCAACTGACCACATCCCAGTGTTTTTCTTTCATGCTTCAGCAGAAAAACAGCTGAATTAAGCATAAAGATGAATTTTTTTGAAAAGGGGGCAATGGGTGTGGTATTTTGCATTTTTCATCTTCCTAGCAAACTGAAATGGTAATGGTAAATAAGTTGCAGTCTTCCCACTTGCTTCACTAATCACATAACCTGCAAGTAGTACTTCTACTGCATTTGAAGCCACATACAAAGTAACTGGTTTCAAGAGTTTACCTAAATGTCACATAAAGAAATACAAAACAGTTCCCACTGCTCATGTGCTACGCAAAACATTTCAGAAGTCTCAGCAGAGCAGATCTGTGTTAAAGCTCCACCAAAACCAGCTTATTTAAGTGGCACATAATTTCACTTTGGGGCCAGTTCAGCAGACCTCTGTGCAGGAGTGCACTCGTCCCCGTGCCCTGAGCCCCTTCAGCTGCAGTTGTGCTTTGGTGGGGTGTGTAACTGCGCCACTGGAGCGCTGACAGCAGATGACTTAACATGCCCATCCGTGCAGCACTATGCTACTACGCCACTTGTATTTATCATAGCTGTTCCTGCTCGGAAGCAAAGCCCTAAATAAACAGCCTCACCTCGCGTCCCCCCTCAGATTTCTGCTGTCCTGCCTTCAGTGCATCACTGAGTCACCCACACAGTGTGAGCCAGAGTGGGAGACGACGTTGGAAAACCAGTAGTTAATATGGGACCTTCGTTTACTGTGGTGTTAGAAGGTTTGGAGATTACAGGATGTGCTGACCCCACCCTCCAGGGCAGCACCTGTACTGTTCATGCCTCAGGGCAGATTTGCTCCCAGCAGCAGAGGCAGGAGTGGGCAGATACTTTAACACCCAAGGCACATTAGGAGGGAAAGCAGCGATTGATATTTACCTGCCTCCTGTGCAGTGCTTTCAGCTTGTTGCACGGCTTCCCCGACAAGCTTCTTCCCAAAGCCGAACATGGCTGAGCTCAGTCCTCTCTCCTCGAATGAGATGGGCGAGTGAATCCCTAAGTTCGGTTCTGTTACACTGTTTGGCAAAGTGCAGCTTTTTATAGACAAAGCACGACTCCTCCCAGTAGTTAGAGGGCAAATGCAAACTGGAACAGGGAAAAGTCATGAGCCCTTGTTGGGTGATTAATATACCAGGCATAAAAGGGTGAAGAGACGTTCACATTTGTTATGTTTTCCTCCCCGGAGAGAGGGCGTGGACTAAATCAGCAGAAGTTCTTTATGGCCCAGGAATGAAAGCTTTGTTTTTCCATACTGAGGAGTTGGTAAACAGCATGCCCACCACAGCTGTCCCGGCTAAAGGCTCCCAAACAGTGCCGCAGGGGGATACATGGGCTGGCACAGCCCTCGTGAACCGGGCAGAAAAACATTGCGTCGCAAAGCACTCAGCTGAAGAATTGCTTAAATCAACGTCGGCATTTCAAGACCTTACATAGAAAAGTATCCAGTTTTGGATGATTCTTGTCCACATTCTTTTGCTCCTCAGTGGGAGTTAAAATTCATGGTTATAAAAAACAATGGGAGGAGCCAACACTACTTTTTAAATCATCTGATGAAATCTTTGTTGTGTTACACAGAGCTCATAATTTTGTGGTGTGTCATAATTCATACTTTAACCTCTTATTTCGAAGGTCTGGCTCAGCAGAATAGGTTTGTGTCCTTCTGCACTGTGCCCACAGCAAATACATAGCAGAACCCAGCAGAGTCCCCAGGGCCTCGGCCATCAGCAAGGGGCAGTGGGGTGCAGCCCCACAGCCCTCACCAGGCTCACACCAGCTGCCAAGGTGACAAGAAGCTGAGCTTGACAAGAAGCTGAGCTGCTCAGCCTTGTTCCCTGAGCTGAAGCCAAGGAGATGGGCTGTGGCATGGGTCCATGGGAGGCATGTGGTCCTGGATTCATCTCACAGAACACCTGTGTGCTGTCCAGCCACCCAAGAGCAGATCTCACTCCAAAAGACTAGGCTTTTTTCTGGGATCACCTGCTTTCTGGCAGAACTACTTCTATGCCCTTTCACATAGGACAGTAAGTTTCACTCTGTTGATCAAACAATTATTGCAGCAAATGGCGGGGGGAGAAGCCTAACCTGCCTCAGAACAAGGGCTTATTCATCAAGCTGATCCCCTGCCTACAGCTGCCACCACAGCAGGCTCTAGAGATCTTGATCCCGACATGGTACTTGAACATAGTGCATGAACAACAGTTCCTCTGTGGTGCCCCTTTGAGCATTACAGCAAAAGTTCTGTTTTCTTCCCACCATTACAGTTCATTACAGACCACAAAGTCCTACTTTATGTCAATTAAATATGCTGTAGAGGGGGTGTCTTCTAACAGCAGGGAAGGGATTGCTCACCGTATCTGAAAGCAAATTCTATCAGAAAATGCTCCCAATAGAACAAGGAAAGTAACAATTTTGATTTTAAACTGACATTAAGTCAAAGGGTATTGACCAAATTCAAAACAGACCTACAATGCAGGAAAAAAAACAAACAAACCTGAAATATTTCTGATAACTCAGACAAGCATCTGACCAGTGGAAATTCTTTGCACAGCAGCCAAGCAGTAAAACACACACATTGTTCCCTGTGACATCCTCAACTGCCCATGAGTGACCTCATTCACAGGAAACTGCCATTTCCTAGTCCTGCTCTGCTGCTGCTCCAGTTACTGAGAGGACAGATGTGTGAGGACAGCAAGACTCTGAGACAGCAAGCAGTTTGTGTATTTGTTGAGGTGAGTGTTTATATTGTCACAAGACACTAGAAATACCTATCCTTATTCTACTCATATTACAAAGTGAAGGAACAGTTTCTGCTCTCACACACACCAGCACTGCAAATACAAGTCCTTTTCTAAAAAGCTACATCACCACTAGTTCATGAACAAATTCCTTGCAATCAGATGGTACAGCACCAGCACTGATGCTTTGGCTTCCCAGTGAACAGCAGCACAGACATAAAGTTACAGAGCCAATCCTAATTACGTTACACCGACGCACTGCGGGTACATATTGAATTGTAACACAGGACAGAGTACGTGCCATTGCAACACCCCCTTACAGACAAGTGAAGGTGGCGTTTGCCTCACGGCAGTGAAAACATACAGCACTAAAACACAGCACAGTTTTCAAATACAAACAGCACAAGCCACAGAAGACCAGCGAAGGGAGGCAGGTCTCTGCAGGCACCAGGACTTTGATCATGGAAGCGTTTACACTGACAGGAGGTTGCACTCGGTGCAGGCTGCTCTCTGTGCACAGACCCGGCCCCGCAGGCAAAGCCCAGGACAGCACCCAGAGGGAGCAGTGCCTGCTGAAAGCACGGGGCAGAGCTGCCAAGCCACAAACACGAACGCCCCCAAAGCTCAGCCACCAGCCCGCACGGGCAAACACACCGAGCTGGAGAGCCAAGCGAGTCACCCCCGAGCATGGGCTGCAGGATGGGCATCATTCCCCAGGCTGGCCGAGCACCAGCACCCACCGCCTGGAGCCACCTCAGCCTCTCCCACTGGGTCATATCCCGCCACAGCACCCAGAGGCAGAAATCACAGCATCCAGAAGCAGAAATCACGGCACCCACATCACTGACACCACCCCCTCGCGTACCGGGCTCTTACCTGCCCACCACGTCCGCAGCAGGAGCTCCCCCCAGCCCCTCCCGCAGCTCCTTTAAAGCCTCCCCAGTCCCCGCCCGGCTCAGCTGGGCAACCCCAGCCCAGGTGCAGCACGTTTTGGGGAAGAGCCCCTCTGCCCCAACCCAGCCCTGCCTGCAGCAGGGCCCTTATTTGCCAGAATTTGTGGGGTTTTGATTGAAGGGTCAATGTGTGTAGTGGGTAGGAGATGAACTTCAAACATGAACAGAGGGTCACCTTTGTCCTGTGGGCAGCAAATTCCACTGTTCCATGGGCCCTGGAGGCAGACAGTGCTGCAGCCCCAAAAGAGCTGGACAACATCGTTCATGAGTGGAGGCTGCAGAGAGTGGTTGGGATATACCCTCCAATACTGTTAATCCATCAATCATGATTGCTCAGGAGTATATAGGAAGTAGTGCCAAGAGAGGCCTGGTTGGCAGAGATCCCCAAGTCCCCTGTCCCATCACTGCTGTTTGCTGCTGCCGAGGGGGCTCACCCAACATCCTTTCAGGTCATGGTGAAACGACAGAGTGCAGCCTGCACAGCAGCTCCAGTACAGACCAGTGGCACATGGGCAACAGCATCCAACACACCAACAGCTTATTCCATCTTCAGACTTCGTCTTACTTTTAGGAAGGCAAGTTTCTCCTCACAGGTGTGGCACCCCTACTTGTGCCAAGCAGTTTCTCCATGATATCTTCACAAAAGAGCAAGCTGTTCTCTCACTCACACCCCACAGGCACCAGCACCACTTTGCTGGGGCTTCCTTGCCAGAACACACCAGTCTCCTGTAGCAGCCACCCCTGTCCCACCTGTGTGCTGTCTGTGTCCCATCCATGTCCAGCTGCTCACACCCAGGTCCCCCACCTGCAGCTGTGCCAGGAGGGCTCACTGCAGCAACCTTGCAGCTCCCACCCCTGAGGGTGCCCCCAGAGGGACCTGTGGGTCTGGGTCAGGCACACAGGGGGTGCCACAGGAGGACATGAGAACATGATCAACTGCAGACGTCTCCCTATGGTCCAGCTTTTCCATCTGCTCTGCTCTGCCAGCTGTACAATTAGCCACGGGGGGAAGAAGTGCTCAAAGGGCCCTCACATGGTGCCTGGGATTGGAGCTGTAAAGAAAGAAAAAAACCCAGAAGTGTTCTTAAATAGGAAGAAGGAGATAATGCATAAAAAGGATTTCACTGCATTAAATTCCTCATAATTTCCTGTCTGAAGGCAAAAGAGAGGCCCAACAGGCGTCGTATGTGTGTGTATGTGCACACCAGTGCTGTGAGCACTAGGAAGGGCAGCTGAGGGGCTGACATGAAGCAGAGGACCTGTGAAAATGGCTCATGTACATGTCTTTCGAGGCTGTTGGCCCCAGTGGTGAGGGGGTGTGGATTCCAGCCCTTCCCGGACCCCAGCAGTGCTCTACAGGGGCACAGGTTGGGCCTTCCACCGTGGCTGCATTGTGAGCAGAAACCTGCTAAAAGGCACCAGAGCTGGGGAGAGTGGGCAGGGATATACAAAAAGTTCATCTTTGTGTTTTGCCCCGTGACAGCAAATTATGGCTGTGAAGACAGGTTTCAGAGAGCTTGGATTCTTGATAACCCTTGATACACTAATCGAGGCGTTCGCCAAAGATGAAGATTCCTGTCTTCTTGGGCAAAGGAAAGAGCTGAAGGCGGATTTTGAGCGAGCTGCTAAAATCTGTGCCCCCTGTTCCCCTGCACTACTGGCAGGGACTGCTTGCCCCTCAGCCACCCTGGGTAGGTCTCTGAGGCACTGGAGTGGGGCACAGTGCTTGTGCTGGGCAGCCCAGCCAGGCTGAAACATGAATCCCCTTTGCTCAGCATTTCATAGTTCAGGCAGCTACAGGCACACCCAGAAGCAAATTTTAGGAAATCTGAGAACTCAGGTGTTAGACAACTTCATATGACCAGAGTTGGTGGTACAGAAGCTGGTAAGAACTGTTTTTTGCTTTTACAGAGCCTTCAGGTGGGATGGTAAGGCGCAGTCCTGTGTTGGGACATGGGTCTTTGTGTAATGCACAAGGAACAGAGAGCCCCACATACTTCAAGACCAGAGAACACTGTCACTGAGGCAGGGACCCTATTTGTGGAGCAAAGTGCTTAAGTTTAGACCTAGAAACACTTGCCAGCAAGTGACTCAGACTCATGGGTGCGTGTGGCACAGCGTTCACCCTTGAGAAAAAGAGATGTGAAATACTCTGATCAGGCTCTTGAAGCAGCAAAGACATCCCTGCACTAGAGACCAGGAGTCAGGAGCTGCCTCCAGGTGTTTCTTGGCTGGATGGAGAAAGTTGCTTCTCCTCTCTCGAGGCAGTAGGTGACCTCCAGAGGTCCCTCCAGCCAGGCAGTCCAGTCCCTACCCTGCCAGAGCTGCTGCCAACTCTGGGTCAGAGCAGTGGGAAGTGACAAACTGTGTAGTTACCCTGAAGACAACTGAAATGAGGGGATATAAAGCTGCACACCAAGAGGCAGGGCTGTGGTCCTCATGAAGAAAGCAGCAGGAATAGCATCAGTCATGCAAGGGGATAACCAGTTTTACTGGTGGAAATACCCACAATTGTTCACGGGGTTTTTTTGTAATATTAACTAAGAAGTGGTTTGCAGCAACAAAAGGGTGTGATGGAGAATGGTGTATGGGCCACTATCACCCACAAACGCAGAACCAGTGTCTGAAAAGCCGAGCCTAAAGACCTCAGTCTCTGAAGATTTCACCACCAGGCAGGCAACCATGAAAAGTACTAAATAATAAAGTACTGTTGAGGGTTGCCCAGTAACTGAGAGTGCAACAGTCTAATGCTTTTCCTGTGAGCTTGTACTTGGGTAAATATTTAGGCTTTTAAAGCTTTAAATGACAGAAGACATTGCATAGGGACACTCGGTGCAAAGCCCAGGACTATGTTTACTCACAGATGGTCTATTACTTATAGGGTTCTGTAAAGCCTTTTCAGTTTGTGCAGTCCCTCTGCAGGTTGCAGGGGTGATCTTTGGGTTCAGTGATGAGCTGGTCTCTCCTAGGACTGCATGTGCAAAGACTGCCTTCCAAAAAGCCCTGGTCAGCCACAGCCCTTGCTCGAGAGGTGCGAGACGGCGATATGTCAAATAGGTCTGCACTGCCCTTTTGCCAGCTGTTTTTGGTGTTGCTTTGTATCCCTTCTGTAAAGCACAAACTGGATTTTTACTTAAATCAGGCTGGTAAGGCTTCAAATCAGGACCGAAAAAAAAAATAAAAAAAATCCAAACCCAAAGGAAACACTGCCTAGCGATGAGAAATGCCCAGAGGCCGAGGTAAGAGCACTTCCTGTGAGTAAGTGGGTATTAGTGCCTTCTGTTGACAGAGCCAGCACTAAGTGGGCATCCAACCCGGCTGCGGCAGCCTCTGATTGCCCAGTAAGCAGCAATCTAAAATAAATATTTCCATCACCAAGGCAAGAAGATTGCCCCGTCGCCTGTCTGGCCGCGGCTCCATCCCTGAGCAGGCGACCCCGGCGCAGCCCGACCGGGGCGGCCGCGGAGAAAGTGCTGCCGAGGCACGACCGAAGCTGAGCAGAGCACCCCACAGCGGCCACACTCACGTCAGGGCTGCCAGTCCTCCCCAGCCGCAAGCGAGCATTTGGAGAAAGTGGCTAGTTTTTGTCTCCAGGAGATTTTACAAGAGACGTGTTGTGGGTAATGGTAGCAAGAAATTTTGATGGGTAGGAGAAAGGACAAGGGGGTGGACACCACAACTCCTGTTCACTCACAGAGACCACCGGGCTCCTCTGCATCCTTACAGGTAGGCCACTGAGCTCACTGGGCTTTCAATCAAAGAGAAAAAGAGACTTGCAAGTCATTGTGCCACCCTTCACTGAAAGCCGTGGTAAAATAACAAGGTTAAATAACAAGGCAATCTATTTCCAAGTGGTGGAAATCTTACAGTACCCTTTATTTATCTTAATCTAAAAATACAGAAGATGGGAACAAACTGACAAGAAATATAACCCCAGCTTAACTTCTGATTACGGGAAGAAAACGCAGTTTCATCATATGAATGTTCTGTTGTCCTGAAGTATGAACAGTTTTACTGGCTTTGTAAATAGACTCAGCAAATGTGGCAACAACCATCGTGCTGTTGTAAGAGCAGGGCAACAGCATTGCTGAAGCCTTTGAGCCATGTTGATGGTTGTGAGCAGATGTGCTAAAAGATGCTATTTTTCTCTGTGAAGGATGTGGGAGCCCTTCCACCTTAAAATTTTGTATCTGAAGAGAGAGAAGTTATTCAAATAAAGGAGGAAGGAATTGCAGGCTAATGGGAGTTTTATACATGCAATACTGTTGACTTAAGTTAGCATCATTTTTTAAAACCACATTTTTTCCCAAAGCCTGACATTGCTTCTGCAGCTTGTCCCGTTGCTTTTTCTACTCCGTCTTGTGCCATCTTGGAAGCCTTGTCAATAGCTGTAAGAAAGGAAAAAAGATAAGCAGTGTGTTAGAAAAATGCAACATGGTTTAATATTTATCATGGAAGAAAGGTGTGAAAATGATTAGACTACAAAAATGTAGGCATATATCTTTAAAAAAGATTTTGACAATTTTGCTGCCTCCCTGTCTAACGTCAGCAGGTGTCCAAGAGCACCCTCCCCATCACATCCATGGAGCTGAGAGGGTGCCAGCTCTAAGGAGATATGCCAGTGCATTTTGGTTCAAGGAGCATTTTAGACCCTGAAACTGATAATTCTAATTCTTAGAAAATTATTAAATCATTTTAAAAGAAAAATAAAATCAAGCTTAGTTTTTACTCTGACTTGTTCCCAATCCCCAGCAGCAAGACCCCAGCACTTTCCTGATGGCACCTTTCCAGCTGCAGGATCAGTATTGTTGATCAGCAGGAATTGGGATCCAGGGTAGGGCTGGACCTGGACAGTGCCCTGCCCCTCAGGGCTGAGAGGAGGAGGAGGGAGCAAGGTGTGACACAATGTTACTTAATCCTCAGGAAGGAAGAGCAACGTTTTGTTCACATAATTCCCACAAATTTTCTGAAAAGGAAGCCAATGTCTGAATGCCATGCATCAGACTCAGTGGCCAGAGAGTATTAGCTACTGCCTGCCAGTACCTGTGGAGGTACTAAGCAACAGATCCCCAAATCCTTTCCTATGAATTTTATAAAAGCCCGAAAGTTGTCCCTGAAACGAAGGACTTTCAGACTGAGAACACCCGTGGGACAGAGGAGAACAAGCACTGCCCACTGGTGGCTTATTTTGAGCTGCTTCATCACTTCTTGATTTGAACATCATTGCTCCTACCTTTCTGGCTCGCATCTGTAATCTGGTTGACTGAATCCTGAGTGGCCTGTCCCAAGGCGTTTGCTGTAATTAAGGGAAAAGAAACATCATTTCCAGCTGTGCCCATTTGTGGTTATAGGAATTCCCAATGTGAGTTACCTCTCCTGCATGCCCAGGGCAGGCTATGCCCTTGGCAAGGATCAGGCTGGTATGGAGCAGCCTGAGGCCATGCCCTTTGCTTGTGGGCACCCTGGGAACTGTGTGTTGCCAGAGCACCTTGCTATGAGATTAGTGTTCACCTGGCACCTACTGTGTCAGCTGAGCAAATCAATGACAGATAAGCAGGAGATAAAGAAGCAAAGATTAGCAGTGAGTTGGAATGATGACATTTAGCTGCAAGCTGCTAATTTTACACTGCACTTGTTTTTATTGATTTTTCTAGCTTATTGTGCTTGGGGAAGGTTGGCCATTTAGCATGTGTTTTCTCTGTGGGCCATTTGGGAATAGGGTCTTTTCCAAAACAGAAGCAAATGCATTAAACACAATATGAACAAGGTATAAATAGAAGAAGAAGAGGAGCAGAAGCTAGAAACATGACAGACCAAACCCAGAATATGAAGCACTAAAAAAGTGAAATACTATGTAATTGCAAGATATCTGATAGCTTATGAACAAGTGAAATGCTCACTCCGTGGTGCAAATATACTCAGGATGCAGGAAAGACTATTTGGTTTTTCAGAAAGGGGTACTGTCATGTTTGTTGGTTTACTACACATTTGTCCCCAGATGTATGGAAACTTGCTGTAACTTTGAAGCAATAAGTGGGGTTACTCGCATATTTCAGCTATACAACACAGTGTTTGCAGGATGGGAGTCCAGGACCACATCTGATAAAATTACACACTGCTGGGAATAAGCTATACACAAACACTGCAGGGCACATTCTGTAAAATGCTAGAAAAATCTATATTCATTTTGAAATTTTTCATTTAAAGGAAAGGCTATTATGCTTTGCATTGAAATGTTGGTTTCCAATGCACAGTGCTAATGGTAACAGTACTTGGCCCTACAACATGGGCAGAGCTATGACAGAAATATTCACCTAAATTTTTTGAAACCCTGTCCAGTCTGGTGATTACTGCTTAAGAACACAACAAAACATACTTGTACTACATATCACAAACCATCCATTGCAATCAATGTAGTTATCACCAGAAGGCACTGACAGGCCAAGTGGCAAACATTAATCAAAGGTTAACTCCATCTTATAAAGAGGAGAGCAGGTTAAAAACCACTGCAGAGCATGAGAAAAGACCACCCTGAGTAATGCAAATACTAAATACAGAAAGGTTATTATTACCAAAAAAATGCTTCACTGCCCTAAAAACATTAAGTTTAACTTTTGGGAGTGATAAATGTTGGCCAATGCTCAGCAGCCCTGGGTGGGCAGGCGGGAGGCAGCTGCCCACACTGACTTGAGAGCCATGGCCAGTTTGGGCTCTTCTCCAGGTGATGGCCAAGACTCGGTCCCCAGGAAGTGAAAAGAGGAAGTTGTGTCCTGCTAACACCACTGCACCTAGTAATATAACTTCAGATTGTGGGTTTTCTGAGCAAAAGTAGCAACTAAGCCCCCCTCCAAATATACAACAATATTTAATCTTTCTTACCAGCATCTTTTGCTGCAGATTCAGCCTGGTCCTTCAGCCCCTGAAAGCTTCTTCCCGACATAGTGGCTTCTGACACTTGTTAACAGTGCTCTGTTTTGATAAAATTAAGCACCTGGTGATATATAGCACACTATATGAGAGTGTCCTGACTTGTCCTGGTTTTATACACCTGCCAGGAGACCGGTTAATTCTTTTGAGGGTGATTGGTACAGTGGGTGGAGTTTGAATGTGAGGAATGAGAGCTGAAAATAGAGAAAAGCTGTTTATTTACCCTCCCTGATGAGAGGGTGTGCCCAGATAAAGACTTCTGCTTCATAGCACTGTCTTTATTTGATAATTTGTGGAGTTTAGTTTTGTTGTTTGTTTTTCTTTTTAAATCAAAACTGCAAAAAAACATGTTCCACCCTCACAGACAGAGAAAAGCCACTGAACTGAGTTTTATAAAGGATGCTGGAAAACTACTGAAGTGGTAGTGCCTGGGCATGGCCAACTGTCACCCCTGCTGGGCTGACTTCCTTCTCTTTTCTTCAGTCCCTGAGAAGGACCTCATTAGAGTAGTAATCAACCCAAACTTGTTTCAGTGTTTAGCAATTTCAATCACAATCCCCTTTTGTTGTCAGGTGGGATACTGTTGTGGTGAGCATTGTCTCTTAAATGTATTTTTATAAGAAACTGCTAATCTGGTCATCTTTCCAGCTGCCTGCTCAAAGTGGATTGCAAAACCCATCATCACTGAAGGCCTTGCCTGGGTGAGGCAGGTAACCAGTGCCAGTGCTAGCAGTTCTCAGGAGAAGGAGAAAAAAAAAAAGTCAAATGAGCAAAATCACCTTTTCCTAATGTGGCTTCGTGGTATGGACTTGGTTAGTACAGAAATGATGCTTAAAATCACTTCCTTTCCTAGCATCACCACAATAATAAAAGTTTCTGGCTTTAGCCTCTGTCATTTCCCAGGTTTCCACTAGCCTTTGGAATTTCTATTTCCTGCCACCAACCCCCCAGTACAAAGGTGCTTTGTACAAGTAAACTATTGGCAGAGTCAGGAGCCAAATGCCTTGCTGGTTTTGAGGGGTTTGGGTTCCTCACTGCCATTTTCTGGCGTACAAAGTGTCTCTGTTCAGACAGCCACACTCATACCCATGTTTGTCTTCCTGAGTGAAGATTTGTGTTGGGAAATAGGCACGAGAACAAGATGCTGTGGATAAAATAGTGTGGGCACTGACAGTTCTCATAAGTTTAGTACTTCATTAGTACCCAAGTGAGGAAGAGTGGCAGAAAACTCTGCCGCTCCTGTTCCGACTGTCAGTTCAGAGAGCTCTTCTCAACTTTTGCACCACTCCTTTGTTATTTCAACAGCAATCCTCTTTTCCCCTGGATGGGTCAATTAGGACTTTAATCATATATTCACATCAGGCACCTTTTTCAAATCCTTAATGATTTCTTTTTTGGAATGATTTTCTTACTTGGATTTACAAAAACTCAGATAAAAGACACACAGTGTTGTGGTGTTCTCACATTTTTTAAACAAAACCCCTAGTGCAGACCTGCTTATTTTTCTTGCCCAAACCTGAGAATGCAGCCACAGCAAAGCCATACCAAAGAGGGGGACTTCAGCTGCTCTCAGGCCCCTCAGTCAGGTCACTGCTGCCTCCAACAACTCTGTGTGGAGCTCTAGTGAAAGGCAGGAAGAGGCTCTCTGGCATCCATCAGGCAGCTTGTCACAGCTCAAGAGAGGATGTGCCCGGGCCCCAGCAGCAAATACCTTCCAGTTGACCTCTCAGCTCTTTTCCACCAGTGGATTTTCAGTGCAAGGGCCTTGCAGGTGCTGGCTGGGGTAGTCTGCCTGAAAGGGACAACAGGAGTTTGGAAGAACATCTAGAAATGCTGCATGTTTACATCAAGTGTTAAATGTACACCCCATTATAGCAATATTTTAAAGACTCCCAAATGATTTGGGTAAATACTGCTTTCTCATTCTGCTCTGACACCTACCTAGATTTCCCCAGCTCCAATTATTATTCTTCCAAGTGGAAATTTCTGTTCAGCATTTCAGACTCAATTATGGGTGTCTGATCTATGTTGCTGCTTGCTTTACATCCTGCTAAATACATAAGGTAGCACAAATTTTAGAGTAAAACCTACACTGCTGATAGTATAGCAGCATGAACTCTTTATCTAATGTAATCTCACCCTTAGCATTAATCTCATTATCCTTAATTCAAACAGAAACAAAAAGACAAAAGAGAACAAGTTACCCTTGCCCAGCAAACTGGCATGTCGTGATCATTATACTGCAGCCCAGAGCAATGGGAAGAGGGACCTTTGGTATTTATTCCATAGGACGGGACCAATAGTTTGTGCATTAGGTGGCTCACAGAGTTACAAAACCACAAAAGAACACTAATGGAATATGTTGCATCGTATTTATTTCACTCTGTGAGTTAACATTGCTTATCTAAAGATAATGTTAATCCTTTTGCACTGATGTTAGATATAGATTAGAGTGCCCAGATATAAACAGGTTGATTGACCTGAGCAAAAATAAAGATTTGAATTTCGTCTGTTTGGAAATGTACATCAATTTATCCCTGAGATTTCCTTTTGTTCTGGTAGGAATAGTGAAAACACTAATGTAGATCAGACCTGTTCCTGGATTAAAAACAAAACAAAACAAAACAAAACAAAACAAAACACAACTGTTTCTCAAAATAATTTAACCTTCTCTTGGCCTCTAAAGAGAATAAAATCACAAGGGAAACTATTAAAACCTTTTTCTCAGGTAGACTATTTAAGGAATAGTAGAAGTAAAAGAGTCACTTATTTCTAACTATAGATCAATGAACTAAGCAAACTAACCATGTGGCTTTAAATTCATCCCAGTCCTGGTCCAAGCTATGCTATCTGACTGACATTTCACTGCATACATCTGACACCAGATGTCTGTGATGGGCTCACAGGAGCCGTGGGGAAGTGTTTGAGCTCGTGATGAGCTGGATACCCCACCTGGGCACCAGCCTTTTCTGTGACTTCAGCAGTTCAACTTGTCTGTGACTACCCTGGGAAATGCATGATTGTGTTTTCAAGAAAGCCAGTTTTCAAATGAGCAGTCTTCTGCAATGCTGTATATCTGCTATCCTAAACATCGGGGTGGACAAAATTACCTTTTTCAGGGATAGTTTCTCCCCATGAATCCCAATCTTTGTTTTGACTCTTGGTCTGTTTTTTGATAGTCTGTTATAACCACCAGAGAGGTTCTGACCATCCCCTGATGGACCCACAAGGCAGGGGTTGTGGAATTGTTCATTTTGCCATTGTCAACTATCAACCACGTTGATAGTTGGTCTCGTGACCATTAAAAACAGGGGTGGGATATTATAAAATATTTTGAAAATGAAATGCCAAACCACTACAGTCTGTGTTCCTTGTTCCCTGATGTCTTGATTCAAAGCTCCAGCCTCTAAGTACACCTACAGTTTCTACTCCTGTTCTTCCCATGCACTACCTCTTCCCTGGCCTTTGATTGCATCATGCCCTGTCCTAAGAACAAATCGAACCACCCACACTGGAAAGTTAGTTTGGACTTTTGCTCCATTCAGCTCTCAGTATCTGCTGAGACTGCAGGTAGAAACACTGGTTAATGCCAGCTGGGGTAGGTACCACAGTGCACAGGCAGAGCAACATGCCAAGGTGCCCCTGAAATTTCAGGCTGTTTCAAAAGTTACTCCACCTGGTAATGCCAAGGTGCATCACCAACTCTGACCAGAACCAAGAAGTGACCGAGTGTCCCCACCCCAGGAGCACTGTCTGCTCACCTCTGGCAGGCAACTTGTCTCACTGACACCTTTCTCCATGTCTGATTCCCTGGGCTTTTTCTCCATATTCTGCACCATCACAGTCTGTTGCCTGTGATAAGCAGTTATTTGTGTTTGGGGATGGGGTTAGTGATATTTGCACTGTCTTCTGGAGCACCTGAAGCCATACTGGGATTGTTGTGGAGTCTCACAATACCCTGCAGAACCAGGAAAGAACAAAAAAACTGTCTGGCCTTTGACTTAGAAAGGGAAAGAAGATGAGAAAAGCTGGGGATGTGAGCTGGGATGTAGAGCCTGCAGGAGAGCTGTGTATATTCTCTAGGCACACAGAGAGGAAGGCAGTTCGTGGTTCTGCCCTTTCTGGCTCACAGCTGTGCTGACCAACCAACCTGGGCCCAGGGGGAGAGGAGAGGTGGTGAAGCAGAGCTGCTGAGCTTGCCTGCTTCCCATGTTGGGATCCACGTGAAAAAGCAGTGCCAAAGCTTGACAGAGAAACTTTGTGCTGCTGCGAACTCATCTGGGCAGGGGTCGGTCGTCTGATATTCAGAAAGTTCAGTTCTAATCTGAGTTTTTACTGATATGTTACTAACAGCATGGAGTATCTTCTTGGGATTGGGTAGGGGTTTGATGCATTTCTGAGACAGACAAAATGTGTTTCAGTGTAGGAGAAAAAGTGTCAAAGAGGTGATTTTGTAGAGAACAGTATTAAAAAAACCCCAGCCCTTCAGTTTTCAATTGGGTGTTCTTTGAGTTCAGTTTTAGGACACCTATTATGCAGACATGAAAACAGGACTTTCAAATGCAGTGGGATTTTAAGTGTATTATTACCTGATTTGCATTTTAATTAATGGAATGCTGTATGAGATATTCTGTAGAGAGCTACTGCTTTCTCTTCTTCATCCCACACAGACAATTTTGAAAAATCAGGTCTTGCCCCCTTGAGGGGAGCTCTCAAAGGCTATGAACTCTCTCAGAACAAATCACTTAATGAAGCTTAACTGCAGTTTTACATGGTAGGTAAGTTTTGCTGTTACAAGGGGGAAAAAACGTGGTTTTCAGCACTTTGTTGGTCACTTGTGTGGTGGAGTTGATGCAACACTTGGCAGAGACCATTCCTGACTTGTTGTATCAGCACAGAGGTTGGAGTGTGAGCACCCAGAGTCATGTCCCTGGGGACAGACTGTGGCCCCACCGTGCCTGGCACCAAGAGCAGTCTTGGCACAGTGCGATTAAATCAACAGCTTGAGTGAGTGGTATCACATGTACACAGTCCACTTAAATAATTCACAGGGTGAGATGAGTAAAAAGAAACTCTTGCTAGCCTGGATCATGATCTGTTAGCAAAAAAAATATTTTGTTTGCCTCCCTCAGGTTTTATTCGGGGCAGGGAAATCCTCAGCACTTCCCTAGTGAAAGCACCTGCTCCTGTGGGATGTTTTCTGATACACCTCATCCATCTTTTTTCACTTTCCTTCCATCACATCTCATGTGATAGACTTGCCTGAATACTCCTTAAAAGCACAGACTTCTTTTCCATGCAGTCAACCAAATAGACGTACAGCAAAGTTTAGTTGAATAATTAAGAGATAATCTTTTTTCTCTTAGACAAAATTAAGAGATAATCTTTTGTCTGTCTTTTGACAGACCCTTCTGCTTCAGAGAGAACAAATGTTCACCTTTCTTCTACCTCTGACAAAGGCAGCTTAGACTGGCACTTCTGCTCCCCCTGGCTGGGTGACAGCTGGTCTGGGGAAGGGAGGGGGAGGAAATAGAGGCTCACTGAGCCATTGCATGGGCACAGCACTATCCCGTTCCCACTCACTGACACAGTGTTCCTGTGGGAGGAAACTGCATGTCCTGGTCTGTCTCTTCAAGACTTGTGATTGCCTGTGCAAGATGCATAAACACTCCTCTGGGCTCTGACTGCAACAGGACTAGACCAGACCTGGGCAGGGGTGCCTGTCCAGCCCAGGCACAGGGCGATGCTCACCCACTTCCAACCAGCTATACAGATCAGCACAGCAGAACAGTGTCCTGGCACTCTTACAGCTCAGCAGTGAGTGTTCTGTCCTGGTTAAAGCCCTTGGAACCAGGGGCAAAGCCTGCTTGAGAGATGGACATTTTTGGACCAGCCTACTCCTCCTTTGAGCTGCAGCCCAACCCAGATGCTACTCACCCTGTCTTCCACACTTGCTGTAGGTGGTGAATGCACTCACCTCCTTTTGCATGCAAACACCTGGCAAAACACCTCTTTTTGTACTCCCACAAAGCAAATCTTTGGAGCAAAGGGCTTTCCATTTTTCTGTCTCTCTCCAATGTGCACTGAGAATAGACTCCAGTCTCCTGCTCCTGGCCATGAATGTCTCTTCATGCCCTCTTGCCTTGGCCTCGGTTTCAGTTATTCTGTTTAGTTGGCAGATGTTTTGCAGGACATCAGAAAAGAGTATATGGGATGTAATTTCCTTTGAGGGGCCTTGTTGGCTTTGCTAGGACTCTCTTGTTCCCTTTCTATGTTGAGATCAAACCCCCTCAGATGAAAATCCTACGTTCTCCACAAAGCAATGATTTGCATATATTAAGCCATGAGAGAGGTTGCCAGCACACTTGCTAGATCCTTCCATGCTACAGCAAGTCTCTCCTGTAATACCTTCCATAGTCACCATCACTATGCAGCTTAATGAAGAGTAATGGTCTGATTTTGAAGCAGCTTTACACTGCTTTACACTTTACACAGGAGTTTACACTGGCTTCTCCTGGATTCGTGGGTGTTCTGTCTGTAGGTAAATAAAAGAACACACTTTTAGAGCCACACCTACTGGAGTGCTTTAAACTCATCCTCATTATTTACAACAATGAGCTTTGTAGCAACATTTCCCTGTTCTCTGTGTCTGCAACGTGGAAGATCTCTGCTGCTCTCACTCTGCTGCTTACCTGCAGCCTGACCAGCTGCTGTAGCCCATACCAGCCCCATGATCATGGTCACCAGTTGTCTAAGTTTAGAGAA
>VXAU01002187.1:0-10368 GCA_013399695.1 Formicarius rufipectus
TGTGTTTTTTTGTCTTTTTTTTTCTTGTCGGTTTATTTTTTTGGGTTTCATTTGGTTTTTTTTTGTTTGGTTGGTTGGTGTTTTGTTTGTTTGGGTTTTTTTTTTTTGATTATTGGTCCATTTACATAGGACTGCTAGTGACAAATGGGGTACACCTGTCTCCAAGGGGGTAAAACAGTTTTGCACAAGAGTTAGCACAGGGCTCATTCAAAGATCTCTAAACTAGATTTGTGGAGGAAAGGGATAAAACCAGGCTTGGCAGAGGAGTGCCTGGAGGCAGCACACCAAAATTTGAGGAACAGTGTTCTAACAAATTCCTTCAGACTGTCATGTCAGTGGAGGTAGAGCATGGAGATCCATGAGGCAGCAAAGACACAATGATTATTGATGGGTTAGAAACCATGGAAATGCCTGAGAACGGTCATGTAGGAATTGGGGCTTCTCACCCCAAAGATGGGCAGGATCAATAGCCCAACTGAAGGGCATCTACACCAATGCAGGCAGCATGGGCAATGAAAAGGAGGATCTGGAAGCAACTGTGCAGCAGGAAAACTATCTTATAGTTTCCATCATGGACAGATGTTGGCATGACTCGCAGAGCTGGAGTGCTGCAGTGGATGGTTATAAACNTGTTTGTCTCTTTTTTGTTTGTCTCTTTTTTGTTTGTCTCTTTTTTGTTTGTCTCTTTTTTGTTTGTCTCTTTTTTGTTTGTCTCTTTTTTGTTTGTTTCCATATGAACCAAGTCCAGCTCAGTTGGATTGGAATATTCTTGTCATCTCTTTAGAGATGAACTGAGAGAAGAACTGCTTTCTATCAGACTGGTTTTTTTCCCTGCTTTGGCACCTGTACCTGGGTTATGGAAGGGGTTTGGCCACAGCTGGTTGAATGTGACCACAACCTTTACCACCTTGGCAGGACTGTTGCTGTTATCAGCTCTTCCTCTTAAAAGTAGAGATTTCTTTTTCAAAAATAACCCCCCTGACTTAAGGCACCAGCAGAGCTTGGAACAGGAAATTTACCCCACGTAACAGAAGGAAAGACACTTCAGGATTAGTAATATCTTACCTAAAACTTGGTACATTTGCATGTCTGTGTTTTCTTAGATTTCTGCCAGTGTTTGATTTATAAAGGGCAGAACAGAACCGTGGCAAAGCCCTGGAGATGCTTTTAAGGACCAGCTAAAGGAATGTGGGTGTCATCCCCTTCACATCTGGTTTAATGATTTTTCAGGAGCTGTGGTGTGGAACATTCCCCTGGGATCTTCTCATGGCTCCCTAAAATCACTGCTGCTCCTGTAAGGCTGGGTGGGAGCTTTGTTTAAGGGAATATTGGGATCAGTGATCCCCTTCAGACCTGATTTAATGATTTACAGGAGTTGTGGTGTGGAACATTCCCCTGGGATCTTCTCACAGCAAACCTTCTGGGGCAATGTTTGCTTTTTCCTGCTCTGTGGGGGGGGAAAAAAACCCCCCAAGATTTTTAGGATTTTTGGGGTCCGGGGTGATGCCCATCCTCTGAGCTGGCAGTTCTGGACATGGGAGAACTGGAAAGGGGTCCAGGGAAGGGGCTGGAACTCCAGGAGAGGCTGGGGAGGCTCAGCCTGGAGAAAAGGAGGGTGGTTTGTGCAGCTTGGCCAGCCAAGGTGAATCAGCTTCATCTGGTTTTTGTAGCAATTTGCAGGTTTTAGGGGGGAGAAGAGGAGCTTTGGGGGTGGAAAATGGGCTTTGGGGACAGAACAGGGGCTTTGAGGGGGGAGTACAGGGGCTTTTTGTCTCTTCCTTAATTTTTCTGGGCATCCTTTGGCCAATTTAGCAAAGACCTTAAGAATAACCTGGAATGTTTTGTGGCAAGTGCCGAAGGACACGAATCCCTGAGTCGGCTGTTCACCTTGGCCTGATGAGAGATCAGGGATGTGATGGGTCAGAGGATGTTTTGGGGGATAAAATCTGAGTTGGCTAAGGGTCTGGGCCAGGTGGGTTTTCTATTCCACCCATTCCAGTGGCACTGGGAGTGTTGTCTGAGCAAGTTTGGGGGGCAAAAGGGCCACCTTGGTGCCAGGGGTTTTGTTAAAGGAGTGCTGAGGGAGGAGCAGTTCGGTTGTGTCCTTCAGGGTCATTAAATGCCTGGAAAAGCAGCAATGAACAGGAGTGTTCAGACAAAGCCAGTTGGGTGGCATTGTTTGATTCTGTTTTCCGTTACAGGTTAAGGTTAAAGCTGAGTTTGAGTTTGCACTGAAGCATTAAGCCCTGAAAACCCTGCTGTGAATTTTATCTGCTGTGTAACATCCTGTTGATAATATTTATATAGGAATAAATGATATTACGGGCATTAAAAAGAGCTGGGCATTGGGCTAACACTCCATGAGCGTTCCCAGATGGGGAGGGATCATTCCTGGACTGTTGTTCCTTTGGCCTTTGCTTTCTGTAGGATCTCTCAGATGTTTCTACCAGTGGAATAAGCAAATCTTGGGGATTTGTTTGACTTTTTTTAATTCCCTTTTAAGGATTAAATATAGAAAGAAATACTAAACTCCAGGAGCAAATTGCTCTGGTGAGAATTAAGATGCTGCCAGTGAAGGAACAGTTCTGACTTAAATTAATGAGAAGAGCTTTGACATTTAATGATTTTTTTACAATTAAGGTGATATTTAACTGCTGCAAATGAGGCTTTTCAGCTTTGCACTTTATTTTCTTTGCTTTCTTGTCTTGCTTGAAATGTCAGGGAGGGGGGAAGGAGGTGAAGCAGCTTGGAAAGAAATAGGGAATGGAAGAGTGAAAGTTCAGAGGTTACTCAACCCAGCCCTAGGAAATCAAACAGCCCCTTAAATAATCTCAGGGTTTAATCCTGAGCCTCAGCTGCACTCAGGAGGCTCCTGCACTGCCTTCTCCCTGTCCACATGCTTTGAAGTGGTTTCCAAGAGGGTAGAATATGTTTCAGGTTACTCTTGTTGGGAGGACAAGCCATCTGTGGGATCCCTGAAGTTGTCTCCTGAATTCTGGGTCAGATTTTGAGTCTCCTGAGCTTGCTGCAGTCCCAGCAAACCTGGCTGGCTTCAGAGGAGAGCTGAGACCAAACAAAGCGAAGCTCTGTTGTACATAAGCAATGGATGGGTCTGATAATGAGAATTTATAGAAAATAAACCAAGGAAAATAAAATAGAAAATATAGAAAATAAACCTCTTGCTGCTGATGGAGAGTCTTGATGTGCAGGTGTTGAATAGTTCAAGTGGTTCCTGCCCATCAGTTTAATCAGGAGCAACCTCATTCCTCACACAGGTATTGAGTGAGAGATTGAAACCCTTATGGGGTGTTTGCCTGGCAAAAAGGGGGTTTAGAAACCAAATAATGCCATCCAGGAAACAAAGCTATGGCAGAAAAGCGCTGTGCCAGAGAGAAGGGCTCCCAGTGATGCAAGATCTCAAAGCCACTGAGTGAAAGGGGCACTGAGACCCCAAACTCAGTGTTATGGGATCTGTCAGGGTTTGTGCACTCCCTGTCAAGCCTTGGGGACCTGGGTGGCATCAGCACCTCCAGTTAACCACAGGGACAAACCTCAGGGCTGCTGGGAAGAGCAGTTTCAGTTTGTCCATTTTCTTTCAGGGATCTTGTAGTGTGGGACACCCTTCCCTCCCACCAGTGCTTGAGTTGTTGGTGTCACAGCAGGTGTTTTCACACTGGTTTCCTCTCCAGTGTCTGTCCAAGTGGCTTCAGTGGAAAACACCAGAAAATAGACTGGAGGGAAGGTGTGGTAAGAGGGAGAGTCAAGTAGGAGCTGCAGCCCTGGGGAATGGAATTTGGGTGTCCCTGAAACTGGGCTGGTTTTCCATGGTCTGAATTCAGCAGCTCCCTTTGGAGGTGTCCATGCCCTGGTGCTGGATGGAGTCCGTCCGTGTCCCATCATTCCACCTGCTGAGCAGGTTTGCAAACAGTTGGAATGCCCAGAAATGTGCACCAGTCATGTTTTGATAGCACAGCGGTAGGGTGGGTTGGGAGGGACCTTAAATCCCACCCCGTGGGACGCCTCCCACTATCCCAGGCTGCTCCAACCTGGCCTTGGACACTTCCAGGGATCCAAGGGCAGCCACAGCTTCTCTGCCCACCCTGTGCCAGGGTCTGCCCACCCTCCCAGCCAGCAATTCCTTCCCGATATCCCACCCATCCCTGCCCTCTGGCAGTTCATAAACCCCCTGTTGGACTCCATGAGTCCCATCATGTTTTCCAGCTGGTGGAGTCAGTTCCAAGGAGAGGGCGGTGGGATCAGAGTCCCCCTGCCTGCACTGGTTAAACTTTGCTGCTGTCTGCCCTTGAACATGAAAAGCTTGCTATTGATTTTCTGCGGCTGCACAAGGGGAAAGGCAGAGACTGAAGGGCGCAATTAACATTAATAATTAAAGTTGCAGTGCATTTGGCAGCCCCTTATCTCCTGCGGCCCTGATCCCACGAGCAGCCTGGCTGCTCCACCTTGGGAATTTCAAATGCCCAGGTGTTTCATTGCTGCTGAGAAGCCCCTGTGGAATGAAACTGTGCTTGTCTCAGCTGGGGCAAAGGGAGCCCTTTTCCCTGGGCTGTCCCTGCCCCTGTTCTCCTGGTGGCTGCCCCAGGGTCTGACAGAAGAGCAAAAATATCATTTTAATTGCTTCTCCTTTTCCCCTTCTCCTTGCAGAGCATTCAGAAGCTGGCCAGCCAGTACTTGAAGAAGGACTGGCTTGGGATAAAGGCCGAGGAGCGAAGCGATTACAGGTGATTTACCTCTTGGAGGTCCCAATTTTGATGCTTTATTTTGCTTAACAAAGAGCCACAGCTTTTCTGGAGTTCAAGTCCTTTTTCCCCCTTTGTAGCAGAGCACTGGCAGTTAAAAAAGAAGCTTTGCTTTCCAGTGAAATTCCGAGGTCCTGAAATAAATGTTTATTGGATGGTTGGGAAGATGGGAGAAACAAAACAGCGTGAAAGGACAGTAACTGTGTTGTGCATCTGTCTGGGTGTTACTGCTGGCTCTGAATAGAGATGACAGCACACAGCTTTGGGTTAGGGGGAAAAATGTGAATTTCTTTGTAGGAAAAGGCAGGAACAGGGTCGGTTTTAAGAGGGTGTTTGTGAAAGTCACATTTGACAGGAGGGAGGAGGCAAAGCAGGAGCTGGTTGTTCACAAAACTTCATTTCACTCCCATCAAAGGGGGGAACCAGGAATGACTCAGGTGATGAAAGCCTTTGAATGGCACCTCCTGAAGGTGTGGGACAAGTTTCCAGGTGCTTTGTTTTCATGTCTTCTTTGTATTCTGACAAGTTTTAGTCCAAACAGGGAGGAATTGTGGGGAGGTGTTTGTGCTTGGCGCCTGGAGCAGCCTCACACCACGTGTGTGTCAGTGAAGAGATTACCTGAATTACCAGTCTGAGGGTACAGCAACCACTCCCAGAACACCCACCCCCTTCCCACCTGCAGTTCGTGCCTCTCCAGGTCGTCCCACAGCTCCCAGAGATCTTCTCCAAGCCCCTCCCTCCCTATCTGGGAGCTCTGGAGGCTCCAGGAATCCTTCCCTCCTGCTCCACAGGAGATCCCGTCACCTTCCTCCACTTCTCCTCCTGAGCTTTCCTGGTGAATTCCCAGGGCCCTGATGGCAAAGTGCCCAAAATCACAAATTCCATGATCTTACCAGTATCCTCAGCGCCTCCTCTGGCTTTCTGTGCGATCTGTTCAGAGAGGAAGCAACGAGGTTCAGCCAAAACCGTTTGCCAAAAAGGCTGAATCACCAGACAGGAACAGAAGGGAAAGTTTTTCTTCCTGGGGTAACTCCAGGTAAAGTCCCTGTGGGAAGTGGAGATGTCTGCTGGATCAGCAGGAAGGAGCATGCCTTGGGACTGGTTTTTAATGGCAAAACTGGGGCAAGGCTGCTGTTCCGTAAACCCACCCAGGGCTCGGTGGTGCCCGTGGTCCTGCCCCCTGTGGATGCCCCGTGTCCCCTGCCATGGTCCTTGTTGTTTGACTGTTCCAGGAGCATGTTTTCCATGTGGAGATCCCTCCTGGAAGGTGCCCTGCAGGTGGCCCAGTCCCGGCTCAGCATCTCTGACAACTACAGGACCCTGATTTCAGAGCCGGCCAGGAGCGTCCGGTGCTTCAAGGAGCAGCAGCTGAAAAAGGTCCTGATGAATCCTGGGAATCCTGTCCTTTGGGATTGGGAACCTCTGAGTATGGCTGAATTCTGGGATGTGTGTGTACCTTTTAGGCTCGTAGGGAAGGAAACACCCAGCTTGTTGGAGAGGAGGTCGAAGTGAATCAGTTTTCCCAAATTAAAGCGACTTGGAAATGAAGCTTTTAGAAAATGGGATGGAGTTGGTTCAATATCCCTGCAAAGCTCATGTTGTGGTGGGGAAATCACATTTAATTGGGTGTGCAGTGACAGTTCCAAGAAGGTTTTGTTGGGTAGGGTCTCATTTATGTCTTAAAACTGAAGGAACACCTTGGGCAGCCTTGATGCAGAGTGGAGACTGTCCAGCCCCCTCCTGCCTGGGTATCCCAAGGAAATATTCCAAAGGGTGTTCACTTCCCTGGTTGTTGCACTGGGGATTCCTTGGTGAGGCCCTGGCACAGGGTGCCCAGGGAAGCTGTGGCTGCCCCTTCCCCAGAAGGCTCTTTTTGAGGGGAAAATTCACTTTTTGAATGTTGTTTTCTCTCCTGTGGAATTTGACTTGCCCAGGAAGCTTTCCGAGCAATGCTGGAGCAATTTTAGAGCCTCTTTATTGGGTAAATAGTGTTATTTTGTTCTTCTGCAAGTGTTGTTAGCCCCGTGTTTATGAGGCAGCAGTAGAAGTGGGACCTTTGAATTTCCATCAATCGTAGGAATTCCTTTTTTCCCTGCCCTTCTGAATCAGCAGAAGGCTCAGGGTAAACCCAGCTCACCAAATGGACTCTCCCAGTCCAGGGGTATTTTTGCTGTCCCTTTATTATTTTGTGACATTAAAGCATCATTGTGATGCTGGTTGGGTTGTGTGGGGAAAGGCTGGGATTGTTTTCTCCTCGTGCCTTTTTGCTCTCCACATCTCAGACCTCGGAGTTTGCTCTGGGAATGTCACTGATTCCTGAGAGACCCTGACTTGCTGGAAAGCTCTCTAAAGAGTTTACAAAAAAGAAAAAAGCTCTTCAAATAATATATATAATAATAAAGAAGGGATGTAACAGTAATGCAGAAATCAGGATTGGTGCTGTTGGGTTTCACGTGACAGCTTTTCTCTCAGGTTTTACATTTTAGAGAAGGAAAGATCAATCCTTTTTGTTTCTCTCCCCTCCAGTAGGTTGCCTTTGGATCTTTTTCCTAGATTTTTGCTCCCCAAAGAGTTTTCAGAAAAGCAGCTCTTCAAATAATATATGTAATGATATAAAAGTAATGTAATAATAATGCAAGAATAAGGATTGATGCTCCTGTGTTTTATGTGGCAGTTTTTCTCTCAAGTTTTGCATTTTAGAGAAGGAGAGATGAATCATTTCTGTCCTCTCACCTCCAATCGGTTGCCTTTGGGTTTTTCCCCAGCTGTATCCCAATTATTCCAAGTGATTACCTCTCCCAGAGCTTTCCTGTGTAATCTGTGGGTTGTCAGTGGTTCTGAACTCTGGAAAGAGCAGGAAAAAAGTGGGTTTCTGTTGTGATGAGCCTGCAGAGATGTGAATAATTGCCCTCAGTGCCCCAGGACTGTTTGAGTCCCTGTGGAACACCCCAGGTGGCAGAGCAATGACTGTGCTGTCATTGATGAGAGGGGCAAAAACATGGAATTTTGCTTCCTGCCTGCCTTCTGCAGTGCGTGGAGCAGCTGACCAGGATCCAGGCTGAGCTGCAGGAGACGGTGAAGGACCTGGCCAAGGGCAAGAAGAAGTACTTTGAGAGCGAGCAGATGGCCCAGACCGTGCGGGACAAGGCGGACATCGAGGCCAAGTACGTGTGCCAGGGCTGGGGGGGGCAGCTCTGCACAGGGGGTGGCACTGCCCTCTGGGGCCTCCAGGGCTTGTCGGGGCAAAAACGGGCTTGATTGGCTTTCTACAAACACGTGGTGATCTCTGGGAATAAGTGATTTGTTGTGCTTACTGTGTATCATTTATATATAGTAACTTTATGGAATAGATACTATGTAATATATGAAATATGTATTATATAATATGTGACGTGTGGATTATTGTGTATAATTGTATATAGTGTTACCTGTAGATTCTTATAATATTGTCTGTAGGTATAAGATAGGTACAAGAAGATGACAAGATGGATAGATGCAGATACATAATATATAAAAGTGTATGACCATAGATATATATGTGTATCTATAGACATAGATACACATCTATATAATAATATCTGTAGGTATAACATATATACAAGAATATGAAAAGATGGATACAGATATATAATACATAAAAGTATATGACTATAGATATATGTGTGTATAGGTACACACATATGTAATAATGTCTCTAGGTATAAGATATGTGCAAGAATATGAAAAGATGGATAGATACAGATATATAATATAGAAAAGTGCATGACTATAGATATAGATGTGTATATACCTAGATACACATATATATTATAATACCTGTAGGTATACTATATATACAAGAATATGAAAAGATGGATAGATACAGATATATAAAAGTGCATGACTATAGATGTGTATCTATATATGTGTTTCTGTGTGTATCTATGTACATATCTATGTATATACACATGTGTGTGAATATATGTCTATATACATGTATATACATATATGTTTATATACGTGTGTGTATATATATGTATATGTTTGTTACAAAAATACCTATTTGTAGTCATTTGCTGAGAGGAAGTGGGAGCTCCAGGATGGTTTTTTAGTTCAACTGACTCTGCAACTCACATTTTCAAAGGGCAGTGTGTCAGCTGGCGCTTTCTGTGATATTAAACCCCTCCCTGCCAATTTCATTCCCCCTCTCAAGTTTGGTACCAGCCCCTTTGGAGGGAGAGAAACCAGGGCATTGCTTTTGGTTTTCAAGCTCAGTTTTTGAGGTTTTTCTCTTCGTTGACATCCCAAAGAGATTGATTTCCTTCTTTCCAGGAAAGCCACTGCCACATGTTTTCACTTTGGAGTTGGGCCTCACCCTTTTATCATTGTTAAAAATGTGTATTTTTAGTTGTTGTTCAGAGTTGCTCTCAGGGAATGGAATTTAGAGGTTTCTTCTGTCTTTCCGAGGGTTGGATGATGAAAAGAACTTCCCTAAAATTCCCTGTAATAGCTGAAGGAAGTAAAGAAACACAAACAAACCAAATAAAACCCTGAGCTTGGGAATTTGGGGATGGATTCATCCCGAAGTATTTTTCAGATTGAAACAGCTGTTTGCTTGATCTGCTTTTCTTATTTACTTTTTAAACCTCTCTCCTTTAAAGAGCTGAGAGAGTCCTCCTCTAATTTATGATTCATGCATTCAGATACAAAAACCAGACCAGTTGTGCTGTTAAAAACACGAGTTTGGACATGGACACTCCTCCAACTCCCTGGAATACAATTACATTGGTTTTCCATTAATATTCCCCCAGCAGCTCAACCTGAAGCACTTTGTGTGTGGGGAACTGACTCCAAACCCCACCCCAGCACCCCAGGAACTCCAGTCACAGCCACCACCCAATTTCCCTTTTGTGATGGATTGAAATTTGGTTCTAAAATCAGGGAAAACTGTGCAAAATATTCCAGGATCTGCAAGGAAGATACAGCTCAGCATCTTTTCTGAGATTCCCGTTCATTATTAAACCTGGCTCAAAACCACACAGAGAAAACTCAAGCCTCAAGGATTACTTGATTTAAATTTTGCAGGAGCTCCATTTCTCCTGGACTTGGTAGAAATGGTCCAAGGCAATAACTTCTCCTGTTAATTCCCCTTCCAGGTCCAAACTTAGTCTTTTCCAGTCAAGGATAAGCTTGCAGAAGGCAAGTGTGAAGGTGAGTGGAAGGAAAACTTGTGTTTTGCTGCTTATTTCGTGCCTAAAACTGCCTGGAATAAGGGATGCTTCAGAAGGGGAATGGGTGGAATTAAGCAAAGAGCACTCTTGGGGCAGAGTTATGAATGACTGGATTTACAATTAGATTTTTTTTCCTTAATTAGAGTGCAAAGTGCTTTGAAGACCACGTTTGAAATCGGAGTAGGAAAAATACATCAGAAATCCCTTTATTGTTAAGAAAACTGTTAAACTTCAATGCCTTGAGCTTTTCCTTGCATTGACACAAATATATGGGCACACAGATAAATATAGAGGGGCACACAAATAAATATAGGGGGGCATGCACAGAAATATATGGGGCACACAGGTAAATATATGGGGCATATAAATAAGTATAGGGGGCACACAAGTATAGGGGGCAC
>VXAU01002187.1:13165-30864 GCA_013399695.1 Formicarius rufipectus
ACTCCTGAGTGTTTTGGGAGAGGGGGGAGACGTTCAGGACAACCACGAGCGATGGATCTCTGGGCTCCCAGTGCACCGGTCCAAGAGCACTGCTGGCATTCCAGCCTCGGGCTCCCGGGGGAATTCCAGGAGGAGGAATTCCCCTTCTCTCCTGGGTGGGCTCTATCAGGGACGGGCGGGGTGGTTCCCACGTGGGATGAGGGAGAGCATCCTTTGGAAGAAAGTCTGGTGCCAGGACCAGGGCAGAGCTGCTTCCCAGGGTCCCCTCCCGGGGGTTTGGGCTGGGATGGTTTGTCCTGGGGGGGGTTTGTGCCTTTGGAGCATCAGGGCAGTGCCTGGGGGTGGGTTCACACAGGTGGGCACTGTTGGCACCCCTGGGCTCGCCAGCAGCATGGGCAGGGTGTGCGGGCACTGAACTGCATGGGGGGCACAGGGCTGGGGGTGGTCTGCAGGGGCACACTGGCTGCTGGTGGCACAGAGGTGTTGGTGGGCGAGCCTGGCATGTGCCAGGCTGGTGGGCACACCTGGTGCTCCCAGGAGGGACCCCCCGTCGGGGCTGTGCCGTGGGGCTGCGGCACAAAAGCCATCCCGAGTCAAGCAGGAGGGCTTGGAAAGGAAACACAAAACACTCCCGGTGTTTGTGATAGAGCTGAGAGTCATTTCTGTCCTGGTTCACCTCTAATTGCAGTTATGCTGTTGGTAATTACTCTTTGGCCAGTTCTGTCCTATTTTTGCAGTCCCACCGCTGACTGAGGAGCAAAGCCACTCTGGGTCTCCATGTAGCCTTTATCTCTTCATGTGCAGGCACTGACCAACTCAGGCCTCAGAGCTGAGCTCTGCATTTCACTCTGTGGTGGCATTTTCTGAGCCCCAAAGTAAAGCCTGGGCTTGTTTTGTTCCTGGCCACTCGCTCAGGAGCTGTGACCATCCCCTGAGTGTGAAGGTGCAGCCCACGAGCCCTTTCTGGGGTGGTTTGTCTGCCTGGGGCTCAGGTTTAAGCTGAGGTCACAAGGAAGTTTAAGGTGATGCTTGAAGTCACTTCGGGATTGTTTTTGATCCCTTTATAGAAACTTCCTCATTCTTTACTGCTGTTAATTCTGGAAGTTCCTCTCGTGAACCACCTTAAAAAAAGAACTGAAGCAACTCACAGTGAGGAAACATTGATGTGGGGGGGGGGAAAAATAAGCAAACAGGTGTCCCGGGCACTTGAAATAGTTCTGAGATTACTTAAAGAGAGGAGGAAAGAGGGATCAAAAACTCAGATTTCAGGCTGGGAGCTTCTAGAGGTGAGCTGGGAGTGAGCTCAGCAGGTTGTTGTGTGCCCATGGCAGAGGGTGCACACCAGTCATGGGGCTCAGGACTTTGGCAAACTCCGTGGCACAGTGGGAAGGATTTTAATGGTGTCTTTCCTGTTGTTTCTCTGATATGTCTTGAAAATCATAATTCTTGTGTTTCAGATTTGAAATCTCTAAAGCAAATCTACCTTGGGTGTGCTTTGTGGAGTTGGGCCATTGGTGGAGCTCTGTGAGGATGCCAGACAGGCAGCTTTTAGCTGGAAACCTCTTCAACCCTGAATGAGGTTGTAGGGGATAATTAAAAAATTAAACCAAACAAAACATCTGAAAACCTCCAAACAAACAAAACAGAAACCCCAGCAAACTATTGGCAAACATGTGTGATCTTAATTTCATGGGATCCCAGAGTGGTTTGGGTCGAAAGGACCTTCAGGATCGCCCAGATCCAACCCCTGCCACGGGCAGGGACACCTCCCACTATCCCAGGCTGCTCCAGCCTGGCCTTGGGCACTTCCAGGGATGGGACAAGCTGTGCCAGTGCTGGGGAACTGTTAGTTTTTTTGGAATTCTCACCAAAGCAGGAGCAGAGGTGGTTCTGAATAACATGTCTCCTTCTCTCAAGCCGTTATTTCATGTGCTGCCCTGGAAGGACTTTCAGGGTCCCGTGCTCTGTCTCTGTGGTTTCAGTGGGGTGTTCAGGGTGCTGTCAGTCACCTTGGCTGGTTTGTTCTGTACTTTCCAGTCTGCTCTTGATCAGAGGGTGATGAGGTGGTGGGTTGGAACAGAAAGTGGCTGTGACAGCATTGCCCCACAGCAGCTCTGCCCTCCCGTGTGAGACCAAGGGCACCACTGCTCTCCCAGTTCTAGGGGACTGGGCTCTTCCCACAGCCTTGCCCAGGAAGAGATCCAACCTTGGACACTTCCAGGGTTGGGGGAGTCTGTGCCATGGCCCCTCTCACAAGCTGCAGGAGGCTGAGCCAGGCTCTTGGGATTTGGTGGCAAAAGGAGCTGGAGAAGTTGAAGTGAAACATGAGGAGAGTTTTGCCATGAGGGAGGTCAGACCAGAGCAATGTCCCGGGTGGGATTCGTGGTCCTCAGGGGTCCCTTCCAGCCCAGCATGTTCTGGGATGCTCTGGGACCTTGGGGATGGCCAGGACATAACTGGACACGGCATCCTGGTCTGTGTGTCCCAGCTCTGAGCAGGGCTTGGACCAACATCTCCCTTTCAACCTTAACCATTCTTTCACTCCTTAGAGTACCATTTTCTGTGAGGAAGATTCTCCTGGGGATTCCCTCATCTCTGGGGTGTCTTCCTGCCATTAACTGCAGCAACCCAGCAGTGCCAGAACCTCCCTATTTTCATCAGCCCTGTTGGTTCTTCCTCGGGGAGTTCTTGTGGAGCTGAGTTGACACCCCTGTTTCCAGCACAGCCATCCCTCCCTTTTCCCAGGCCGCCAAAATGACTTGAGGTCCAGCTAAAACTGGCAATATTATAAAAATGCCCCAAAACTGAGGACTTGGAGCTTGAAGTTGATGGTTTGCTGTTCAGGGGGTTTTCCTCCCTGAAGTTAATAGGATGTAGGGGGGCTCTTTCCACTGCTGGCTCTGCTGGAATTGAAAAGTGAGTGGATCAGCTGAAGGCTGGGGAATGTTATCCCAGGAATGGTGTATCCTGTGTAAATAAAAGGGTATTTGCATGAGTGAATATTCCTGTAGCCTCCAGGATGAGCAGAACCAATATTATCACTGGAAGAAATCCAGTTATGGCCACATTATTGTTTTAGGCTTTGTGGAATGATTTAGAAGCACTCAGGGAATTCCTTTTTTTTTTAAATGGAAATTCTGTCCCTAAATGAAAAAATAGCACCAAGATAAAACAATTTGCAAGTCCCTGGAGCTTTCCATGTTCCCCTATAAATCTCTTTTATTAATCCAGTGCTGACTGTTCTTTGAAGATCCTGTAATTCTGCCTTGAAAATGCAGAGGGGACTTGTGGAAGTGGAAGAATTATTGTTTCACTTCCTGTTCTTATCAGCTGCCGGCCACAAAGATGTTGCAACTCCAGTGAAGCCACCCGTGGGTGGCATTACCTCCAGCATCACACGGGTGCAGGAGCTTTCCTTTACAGGCACTTGATGACTGAGGGGCTTCCTTGTGTCAGTGCTCTGAATAGAGGAGGAGGGAAGGGAAGCCTTGTCCAGCTGATGATCCCAGTGTTCCAGAGGATGCTCACTGAAAGTTTCCCAGCTGGAAGGCAGAAAAAAAAAAGTATTCCAACACCCTGTAGGAAAGAGGGCACCAGGAAGGCAGGGTGAGGGTTAAGATTGGGAAGGAGGTGCTCAACAGGAATCTGGGAGAAATCAAGTTGAGGAAGGTGACAGCAAACTTTGGAACTTTTTTATTTTGAAGCATTTTGTTTAGAAACCATTTCCGATTTGGGGCTTCCAGATATTTCTGTCACATGTCACAAAAGGGCTCATTTGGAAGAGGAAATGAAACTGTGCCCTCTTGTTTCAAAGCCCGTGCTGGAACACAAGGAGAACAGCTCCCAGAAGGTTCCCCCTGCCAGAAGGGAGCCCTGGAGCTGCTCCCTGGCCATCTGAGGAAGCACCTGGGCTGGTGGTGCTGGGCAGGCAGGTGGGGTTGGGGGCTTTGGCTGCAGCCACACCATCTCCTGAGCCTCGTGGGTTTGTGGTGCATCCCTGGGGAGTATTTTAGGCACCAACCTCTGGATTGTGTCCCAGCCTTCCCCTCTCTCCGAGCACAGACCCTTCTCCAGCTGGGTCTGAAAACCCCAGTGCAGATTTGAAAGGGCTTTCCTTGAATTCACTTTGCTGAGAGTCTCCATTTATTTCCTAGCAAAGACTATTAAAGACAGCCTTGAATCCAAGAAATCCCTGATTCCTGGGACGTCTTTTCCTGTGTGATTTCAACATCTGCCCATTAATGTTGTGAAATTAAGTGGGTTTGGAAAGGTTTGAACATTAATCCTACAGGGCCGAATGAGTTTGGAAAGAAGCTTAACTTTAACCCTCACTGTCTGCTATCAAATAATAGAATGATTTGCAAAATCCTCTCAGCTTCTGGAGAGAATGGCATGACCCCATCAGTCCTGGTGGAGGAAAACTGCTTGGAATGGGATTCTGTGCCAGGCTTTGGGATGGGGTTGGGGCAATCTGTTTAAAGGGGAAAAACCTTTCACAGTATTTTTAATTGCAGGCTGCAGACTCAGATTCTCTCTGTCCTCACCCACTGGTGCTCAGGAGGAGTGGAGGCATAGGATGTGAGTGTGATCCCTCTGGGAATAAATGGGAATGGACTGCTTGGCACATGGAATGCCCAAGTGGCATCTGGGAAACCCTGATTAATCTTCCCTTGCTGCTCTCCCTTTGGCACTGCCCCTATGATGCTTTTCCCTTTATTATTGGGGATAATTTCCCTCATTGTTCAGTAATTCTATAATCATTGAAGTGACTCTGAGCTGGTTTCCTTTGAAGAACACAGTGCCCGTTACAAAACTCCCTAAAAATAGTTCCATTGGATTTGGTCCCTACATTGCAGCGAGTGGCAGAGGGTGTGTAGTAAAGCTGTAGTAGAGAACAAGGGTTCACTCCCTGTGTGAAATGCCCTCTGCTCCCTGTTTGCTGTGGTGAGAGGAGGAGACCAGGCTGGGAAGGAGGAGACCCAGAGCTCTTGGCTGAGACATTTCGTGTTTCATCATATTCCCTTATTCCCTTCCTGCCCTCTGCTGTGCTGGCTTGGTGTCCACTTCTCTGTCACATCTCTGCTCCCTGGAATGTCTCCCGTTTCCTGGTGGGAAGGGTGTCCTTGTGGACCATCAGGAGGCCATTCAGGCCGTGGATTTAAGGAAAAGCAAACCAAAAGGAAGGGGAGAAGTGAATTATCCCGACAGCAACAGGACACTGAGAGTGATTCAAGTTCCCTACAATCCTCTGGTGTGCAGATCTGAGAAGGAGCTGAAGCTGGAGAGGATTTTTTTGTAGGGACTCTTAAAACCTCCTTCACTCTGACCTCTTGGCATCTTCGTGGCCTCCTCCAGACCTGCTGTGACAGGTCCATGTCCTTCCTGTGCTGGGGCTCCAAACCTGGTGGATCTCCCTGGGTTTCAGGTGTTCCCAGACAGAACTGGGGATCCTTCCAGCATCAGCTGGGTCTGGCTCTCACTGGAGCAGACTGACCTTGGGGAGGTGTGAGATTATCTCGGGGTACAGGTGATTTTTACAGCCTTACCTTGTTATCCCAGTTTTGCCTCGGATGCCGCTGCGGCTGTTTTCCCTCTGCCCTCACTCCTGGTGTGACAGAGCTAAAACTCAGGTGGTCCTTTCTCCTTGAAAGCCAATCAAGTCCAGCACCAACTTTGCTCCAGAGACGAGGCTTGGATTTTATCCTCAGCATTCCCAGCTTGGCAGAAACCCAGGGTTTTCCCCAAGGGTGAGCCTGCCATCAGCAGCTCCGTGGGCTGAGCCTGCAGCCCTCGAAGCCTGGTGGAGCAGACCCTGCAGCTGCTCCTGAGGGATTGCGGGGACTGAGGAGCAACCTGGAGTCTGATCCACGCTGCTCAGGGACACTGCTGGGGCTTTGATCCTGGCTTTGCTGGGAATTCAGATCCAGGCAAATCTGGCACTGATTTCCTCTTGTGTGGCTGGAGGAGGAGAGACCTGAGTGGTGTCAAACCGGGCAGAGGTGGAGGAGCTGCACTGGGAAAATGAGAAGCTTTTCTTACTCTGTTAGGAGGAGTTGATGCCCTGGAGAAATTCCTCTTAGGAATCAGCATTTTTAAAGGAAAGTCACCGTGGAATGTAACTGCTAACTCAAAAGGATGGCTTTTCTTGCCCTTCCTTCCTCTCCTCAGGTCCTGGGGAAGGGCTGTTCTGTGTCACAGACCGGGGTCCTGCTGAGCTGGCACATCCAGCTGATTCCAGCTGTTGGCTTTGTTAGTTCTGACTCTGAGAGCAGTTTTAAAATGCTGTCACATAAAAGGAGATTTGTGGCTCCTCTTGGGCCAAAATGCAGAGAGCTGCTTCTGTTCTTCACCTCTCCCAGCCCCCAGAGGGTGGAAGCTGAGGCCTGAAGAGTCAGAATTCCTGTTAATTTGTCTCTTATTCTCCATGCCCCAACCTTTCCTTTTTCTATTCCTTTTCTCTGGGTGTGAAAATTGGAGCCTCACTGACCAAAATCATTCAACTGAAAATTCCCAGGCTTGTGGGATCACAGCTTATGTAATGGATTTTGGGCAGGAGTTTTAAACACAAACACTTCCCAGAGCTTCACTCCGTGTGTTCACTCGGGAGTTGGGTCGTTCAGGAAGGAGAAGTTTCGAGTGTATTACTGAAAATGAGGGATGAAAAATAATGGACTGCAGGTGGTTTGCAAAGCAAAGCAGAACAGGGATGGATAAAACAGGGTTCCTAATGCAAATAGAATCAGGGCAGGGTAAGGATTTCATGTTCATTTTTAATATATATTAATATATAAAAATTATCTTAATCTAAATATAAACTAGAAGGTGTAATAAAACAAGGTGGAATCTCTGGTATGCATCTCCCTTTGGCCCTGGGGGTTTTGCTTTGATTCCTGCCCAGGAAAACGTGTCCCACTGGTGGGATTCAGTCCCATGGACTCCCCAGGAAAGTCCCCCCTCCACAAACACAGTGACTTCTGCTCAGGTCCCTCCTCTGCCTCACCTTTGGCTTGGCAGCTGCAGCCCAGGCAGGCTCAGCCCTGATCCTGCTCTGCTCCCTGCCCCGTGGAGGGGAATTCCTGCCCTCCCACATCCCCCTGGGATCATCCTGGGGAGCAGAAGCAGCTCCTGGATGCAGGATTTTGGGGGGGCCAGCACAGGCAGAGTGAACCCAACGCTGCTGAGTTGCAGCAGTTGATCAGGGAATGGATGTTTTTAATTGCAAGACTTAATTCCATAGATCCAAGGAATGGTTTGGCTTGGAAGGGACCCGGGAGATCATCTCATTCCAACCCCAGTTTGAGCCACGGGGGTTTATCCCAAATTGGGGGGGGGGAGGGCGGTCCAGTTTAAAAACACATAAAAAAAGAGGTGCCTGTGCTTGAAAATTCCAGATAATTCCTAAGCAGAGCTGATTCCCAGGAGACTGGTGGGAATGAGGCAGGGAAACCCACGGGGCTTTACAAGCGTGGCTTTAATAGGGGGTTTAACTTCGAGCTGGCTCTGGTGCCTGGGGGCTGCACAGAGGCTTAGTCTGAACAGCTGAGTTTAACCTGTAAAATTAATAATTATGTGTTATTGTTCAGCACAGCTTTTAGTGGTCTCTGTGCCAGACAAGCATGAATAGAATGCCAGGAGTATTTCAGAAATAAATGGGATAAAAGGGAAAACTCACCTCGGTGGCTTTGCCCAACTCTGTGCTGCTTTGTGTGGGGGGCAAATAGTTGCCAGTTTTGTCTTTTCTGGATGCTCTTAAAATGAAAAATACACAGTAGTTTAACTTGTTCTGTCTTCTCCATGAAAGTGTCCTTTTGAAATTGAGTGTGACAGAGACCTGGGAATGTTTTTGTGAAGAGACCTCGAAGTAAGAACATAAGCCATTCAACATGGGGTTTCTTCTACATCTTCGGTGAGGAACAGCATCCCAAAGGCACCCAAGTGTCCTAAAAATAGCTCAGATAATTTCACTTCCAATTTGACTTTTGAGGGAATTCTTACGAGGTGTTCAATTCTTAAAGCCAACTCGCCCAACTTCCCAAAATGTTCGGTATCATCCCGTGACAACCCTCCTGAAAACGGTGATGTTTTCTTCCTGGGACTGGCATTTTCCTCCTGGGAAGTTCTGAGTGGAACTTGGATTGGAATCAGGACCATGTTGTTGTCCCAGTGCCCTCTGTGTGTGGTTGTGTTGATTTGAGTGGCTGTTCAGGATTTCTTACCGGAATGCACTTTCGTTTGGTGGTGTATAAAAATGCCCTTGTGGTTGTTGGTCAGTTTGTGTAGAAAACTGCACTTTGATTTGGTTGTGTGCCCATTGCCTTTCAGTCCTTTCTCCTCAGCCCTGGTTTCAGCCTGGACCTGGGAGGATGAAATTATGCACCTTTCATATGACAATTCCACTGTAAAGAAATGATTTCTTGAAAAACAACTCTTTTCTCTCCTTGTAAATTGTCATTCTGTGCCACTTAACTTCAACTTTGATGCCAGAGTGGTTGGTCTGGGGTTTTTTTAAACCCCTTGATTTCCTTTAGAAGTTGACAAAAAGACAGGTTTTTCAGAGGGATTTGTAGGAGTTCAGTGAGTGATTTAGTGCTCTCCTGAGAGGCAGAAGGAGAACAAAAGCCATTGTAGGGTAAGAATTGCTGTTGGCTTTTTGGAATTGATTTCCCCACCCCAGTTTCCCTTCGAGTTGTGTGATGGGGAATTTTGAGAAGCCTTTTTCTTTCAGAACTGGGCTTTGGGTCGGAAAGTTTGGAGCAAAGGAGAGTCAAATGACGCAGTCCCATGTGAATGTTCCTTTAGATCACAGAGGCAACTCAAACCCTCTGGTTTGATATCCCCCCTCTCCAGCCTGACGTGCTCATTCCCATTTTCCAGCCGGGATCCAACCCCTGGCCATGGGAAAGGTGGGACTGAGCAGCCCCCGAGTCCTGTGGCTGCTGGGCTGTCACGGTCCCTGTGCCACCAGGAGGGTCTGGGGCTGCAGGGTCAGCCCTGGCTTTGCCTCTGCACTGACCTCAGCCACTTCAGCTCTCATCAGCATTTCAGTTGGAATTAGTGAAAGGCTGGAACTCAGCGCTGCCAGGTTTGGGACTAAGGAAAAAAGGGGAAACACACCCAGTTTTCCAGCTGGAATTGATGGTTTGGGAGTTCTTTCCCAGCCTGCAAAGTTCTCTTATTGCTGAGTCAGATTCTTTTGTTTTCCTTAACTTTTCGCCCTTGTTCAGGCCAGGTCTGGGAGGGGAGTTACGGAGTTAGGAGGGAATTCCTGAGCTGTGCTCACATCCAGGTCAGTCCCTACAGGAGGTTGTGGCCAGGGGGGATCGGGCTTTTCTCCCGGGAAAACAGTGACAGGACAAGGAGAAACAGCCTCAAATTGCCCCAGGGGAGGTTCAGGTGGGACACTGGGAAAATGTGGTTGGATATTGGGAAAACTTCTTCCCTGAAAGGCTGGTGAATCCCATTGGAATGGGCTGAGCAGGGAAGCGGGGGAGTCCCATCCCTGGAACTGTTAAAAAAAAAACAGTGGATGTGGCACTTTGTGATATGGTTTAGTGGGAATAATGGGATTTGGACAGAGGTTGGACTTGATGACCGTGGGGGTCTTGTCCAACCTTAGTGACTCCCTGGAACCTGAGGAAATCTCCCAGCCTGGCTATGCAGCCTGTTTCCAAGAGCTGTGAAATCCTCGTTTCTGGCAGAGTGGGATGGCAGAAATCACAGCTGCTTTGCACATGGAATTGCACTTGGAATTGCTTTGCCAGGTTTCAATTATCTATTTCCACTTCGCAGCAGAGTTTGAAAAGCTCCAGGAACAGCTAAAAGTGTGCAGTTCCATTGTGGGGGAGTGTCAGCCTTCCCTGCAAGGATTCTCCCAGCCCTGGCAGCTTTATCCATGCTCAGCATTCCCTGGAAGCACAGGCACTGCCTGTGTGTGCTGGGGGGATGCGCGTCCTGGGAATGGGGTGGGAATTCTGCTGACACCGAGGGCATAAAAGCACAGGGAGGGTTAAAATCCTCAGTCCTCCTGCTGTCCTGGGAATGTGCCTCCTAAACAGTGAATTCCAGGAATGCTGTGCCCACCCCAGGACACAGCAGAGCTGGGGCTGTGTTTGGGTGTCACTGTCGCTTTTCCGTGGATTTCTGTTGGGAATTTCCTGATTTTTTTGGAGCATGGAACATCCCAGCTGTTGTCACATGCTTCTTTGGGCAAGAGCTTTTGGAGAAATACTGGTGAACAGAGTATTTGGTCGGGCTGCCATCAATCCTGAGGTCCTGGAGCAGTTCTCCTATGGCTCCTTCCCAGCCCTAGGGTGGATTTTGTCCTTTGTGGGAGCCTCCAGGAGCTGCCCTGGCTGGGGACTCCTCAAGCCTGGCCTCTGGCATGGCTGAGTGAACCAGCTCCAGTGTGGGGCTGAAAGGAATTCCCAGTTTGCCACTGCTTTGGGTGACAGCCTCTCCCTGTTGGCCGTGGGCTTTGGATGTGGGAATTTGAGGCAGGTTTAAAGTCTAAGGCTGAAGGAAACAATCCACCCGTGCTGAGAAGTTCTTGCTGGTGGAGGATGAAGGAAATAGTGTGAGGAGGAGTCTGGGTGTCAGTTTGGCTGTGCTGAGTTTTAATTGTGTCGACAGTGGGGGGAAACTTCTCTGCAGAAGGGAAGTCCCTCCTGTTCTTCCCAAGTTCTGAGTTATTCCATGGAATTGTGGAATGGGTTGGGTTGGAAGGGACTTCAAAGCCCACCCAGTGCCCACCCCTGCCCTGGTCAGGGACACCTCCCACTGGCCCAGGTTGCTCCAGCCTGGCCTTGGACCTTCCCAGGGTGTGTGTCTGATTTCTTGGCTGTGTTCACCTTGGCTTGATTTTGCTGGGGCAGAAACTCTTCCTGAACTCCTGCACCATTTCCCACTTTGCCCCCCTGATTTCCAAAGTGATTCCAAGAACCAGAGGGAGTTTCCCGCAGAAACACGTTTTTGGGAGTTGAAATTGGAGTTCCCCCCATTTCCATGAGCACACTGTTTAAAAGGCTGTCTGTGAAGTGGGATCTGGTTAAAAATCTCTATACCATGTGCTTAAATACCTGCAGAGCTGGATATTGCAATGACATTATCAGCCACTTGCAAGGTTGATTTTTAACACAAAACTTGTATTAAGCCCAAAAATGTGATTTTACACCTGGTTCCAACAGAGTTTGGGCTCTGCTGTCACTGAGTTCAGGATAAATGCACAGCTACATGTCTTTAAAACATGACCTGAGCATCTGAAAAGTCCAGACACGACCAAGTCACACCTGGAAGTGCTTTGTGCTTTTCTGACTTCTCCTCCGTTCTCTCCCTCCACAGGCCCTGGATGGAAACATCTCGGATCACCTGAAGGACTACCTGGTGGCTTTCAGCAGGACGGAGCTGGAGGCGTGCCAGGCTGTGCAGAACACCTTCCAGTTCCTGCTGGACACCTCCAGCAGGGTGAGTTGAGCCTGGGGGAGCCTCTGTGCCCAAAGCCCTGCAGCTCCTCCAGCCTGCCAGGCTTGAAGGTTTCCTGCCGAAGTCGTGCCAAGGGTTGGTAGTTTTGGTTCCTCCTCGCTGCTGTTGAGAGACACCAGACAGGATAATTTGGATCCTGACATAATTCATCTGCTGGGCTAAAAAATTAATAATAATAGCCATTGAGCTCAGAGGAGGTGCTTTGGTACAGTCATAATACTGTATTTCTTTATTTTCTTTCTTTCTTACCTTGCCTGCCCAGGAACAGCTCATTTACACACACACACACAGTGTGTTTTACTGTGAGTAAAAGCCCGTTAAACCCATTCCTCACTCACCTGCAAACAGGTGATGTCACCCCTTTGGAGGTGTAGAAGGAGGGTGTGGGAAACTGGCTTGGCAGTAGGTTAAAAATAATCCAAATACCGTTTTATCTCCTCTTATTTGAGGTCTTTGTATAATTGACCTTGAGGTGTCTCAGTCGGGGTTCAAAGACGTTCCCCAAAAATGTTGGCTTGGAGTATTTTAACAGGATCTCCAGTTTGTATATATTTAGATAATATTTAATGTAATAATTTATAGCCTATTTGATAAAATATTTAACATTGTGTTCCTGCTTTGCTGAGGGAATTCAGTGCCTGGAGAAGGACCAAAACCCCAGCTGGCAGGGCTGAACAGGCTCCTCCTCAGCACCAATTGTCTCCTGTCCTGGTGGTTCAGGAACATGAGGAATAAACCCTGGGGTTCCTTTGCTCCTGGGGGATTTTTCCATAGGCTTTGTCCTGTCTTTCCACCACAGGTCCACCTTAAAGCAGTCAGCTCAGAAATTAGAGATGGAGTGAGGGTGGAAAACACCAAAACTCAGCCGTGTGTTTCCAAGGCAGCTCAGGTGTTCCCCATGGAGCAAAGGTGCCCTTTGGAACGTTTTCTGGGCATTTTGGGAGCCTCCCGTGCTCCTGGGTTGGTTTGCAGGACAAGGTGCCAAGCTCTGCCTGCAACAGGCACTTCAGGTCTCTGGCAGGAGTATTTTTGGTGCTCCACCTGAGCTGTAATTGAGGATGGAATTAAATTGTATTTGGTTCAGAGCGGGACAAGTTGCTTCCCAAAAGTGCCTGGTGGGTGTCAGGGAATGTTCCCTGGCTGGGCTCAGGGACGGGCAGGTGGAGGCAGCAGCTCCAGACCACATTTTCTGTAGAAAAAGCAGAGGTTTTGTAGTCAGAGCGTCGTTTGGTGGAGCTCTGGGGGCTTTGGTCCCTGCTGGGTTGGTGTGGCCCATTGGGCATGTCCAGGAAATGTCACCTCTGACACTGGGATGGGAACTCTGAGCTGAAAGAGGAGAGGTTTAGGTGGGACATTGGGAAGGAATTCCTGGCTGGCAAGGTGGGCAGAGGAGCTGTGGCTGCCCCTGGATCCCTGGAAGGGTCCAAGGCCAGGCTGGAGCAACCTGGGACAGTGGGAGGTGTCCCTGTCCATGGAAGGGGGTGGCGCTGGATGATCTTTAAGGTCTCTTCTAATCCAAACCAGTCTGAGATTCCATGAAAATGCAGTTTAATTCCTTTTCACTTGAACAGTCTTATTCAAGTCTTGTACTTTTTGCACTTTTGGGGAAAAAAAAAAATCTGATTTTCTGTGGAGCGTTTTCTGAAATTCCATTGGCTGTTTTGGATCCCATTTCTGGGAAGAGGGCAAACCCTTTCCCATGTGCACATCTCTGGCTGTGCCTTTGCTTCCTATGGGATATATTTGATTTCAGGTCTGTTTTGACATTGACTTGAGGAAAACCAGCTGTGTGAGGACATTGACTGAATTCCTGAACAACTGGAAGAGCAGTTTGGGAAAGCTGCAGGTTAATCCCAAGAACTCACTGTGGCTTTGGAGTCTTTTAAGTTTCTTTTCCTCAGTTGTCGGATACATTGTGCAAAACGCACCCTTTAATTTGCTGGGCTCGCACATTTTCCTCCTCTGATCACGGTTGTTCTCGTTTGTGGTGGCTCTGGGGGAGAATCCTTTGGGATGGCTCTTTTAAAGATGGATTTTCCCCTTTGAAGAGCTGAGTTGGGAAGTCAGGGGTCCGTGGTGAGAATTCAGTGCATTGAAGTTTCTGTGTAGGTTTTCACCTCCTCAGTAACTACTTTTTGGAGGGTTTTTTTTCCCCCTAATTGCAGTTAAAATAAGCCCCTTTGGCAGTGCTCACAGGGCTCTAAAGGCTGGTACTGGAATAGCAGTTTCAATGGCCTGGTGTTTGTCGTCGGGGCTGAGCATCCTCTGAAGCCGCAGATGTTTCCTTCCTCACTATTTTCTGCACTTCTATTCCTGGGAATTCCTGGTGCAGATCCCCGTCTGTTCCCCTCCCCCCCACCACAGGATTGTGATCACGTTCAGCTGCTCAAACTGGAGCCCTAATTCTGTGCTTTTCTGGGTGTATTATTGCCCCTGGAGGACTATTTACCTTCTTTAACTCAAGATGTATTCTTACAGCTCAGGATTTCAGCACTGCTTTGCAGCAGGTTGTATTTCCCCCTGTCCCTCCAGGTCATGCACAGTGCTTCTATTCCTGGATAAATCAACTTTTATTATCTGCTTTGTCCTTTTAAAGCCTCACTTTGGGAACAGATATTTTTAATCCCGTGCTGCTGTACATTCATTGGCATCGATTGAAGCAGTGAATGCTCTCGCAGAGTCTTTCACCCAGTGCTACTGTTTCTTTTCACGTTGCAATCACTGAGTGTTTCTTTGTAAATCTCGGTAAATTGTGACACAAGAGGTTTGTTTGGGGATCTGTGTCGCGGTTTCTGAAACGTGTCATTAAACAAATTTAGGAGCTGGAGTGGTTTTGCTTCCCAAAACACACGCTTGGAGCGCTTCCTCTGAAAGCAATTTAATGGAGGGAGATGAAGTTGGTGACTGATTTTTATCTCCATTACCCCAAATAGTCTTTTCAGCTGCCACAACTGGCAATTTCTGTAAAATTAACACATTTCAGTCGAAGAAAGAGCGTTGCAGAAGGAAGGAGCCCCAGAGGGGAGGGGAAGGTACCCATGGCAGTGACACCACGGTGTTGTGCCTTCTCCACACGGGGCTTTTTGGGAGGCTCCGGGTGTGTTTGAGGTGTTTGCCCTTGGAACAAGGCTCTGCCTGCCCTGCTGCTGCTGCAGAAGGAGCTCTGGTGGTGGGCTTTGCTCCCTGGGTGCTGGGCAGGTGCCAGGGGAGAGCTCTGAAGGGCTGTGCTTGCCCCTTCAGGTGGTGAGGGACTACAACCTGCAGCTGTTCCTCCAGGAGAATCCCGTGTTCCACAAGCCCCAGCCCTTCCAGTTCCAGCCCAGTGACAGTGACACGGTAAGAACCTTTGGAATTCTGTGGCTTTGCTCTGGTTTAGGGGGTGTTTTGGACATAGATGGGCTGGGGAAATATGCCTGCTGCTGTCCCACTCTGGTTGAACCTCGTGATGGGATTTTGGGAGAGAAGGAGCTGCTGGCAGGAGGTGGGTGATGGTGATAGAAGCATTGAACAGTCCCACTGTGATCCACAGGAAAACAGAGGATTTGTGGCTTTTTTGTGACTAACAGTCCTATGTTTCTCTGCTCTCAACCTAATTCTTACTAAATTTGGTTGCCCTTTTATCCTTCTGGGGAGATTCTCATCCCGTTCACTACTACTGGGTTACAACAGAGGTTGTAACCCAGTGAAGTGTCCCTGCACACCAAAACTACTCAAGGAATGCTTAGAAATGCATGTGAGGAGTCATTAACTTAAACGGAATGCTGGTGAAGCACTGCATTCCAAAATCACCTCCAAAACACTCTCTTGGTGTGTGTGTGTGTTGCTTCCACAGCAATGGCATTGCAATTGAATAAATTTAAACACATTCCCAAACTGACCTTGATTAAAGTAGATTGTCCGTGTCCCATCCAGTTTATTAATGTTACTTTAAGAAGCAGCAGTTTAAAATGGCTGGATCTTTAAAAATGCCTAACCCTGTGCAGCTTTTTCTTCCTGGAATTTGTTGGTGCACTGATTTGGACAGCAATGATGGGAATTTCAGGTGGTTTAATTCCAGACTCCCCTTAACAGCTGCACGAAAGGGGTTTCCCCAGTCAGACCAACATCTCTGGCACAGTTCCCTTTGCATTTCCCCTGCAACAAACCGTGATCCTGATTTTATTTCCAGCTCTTTTGCACAGAGTCAATGTGATTTTGGGGTGTCCTGTGCAGGACCAGGAGCTGGACCTTGTGGGTCCCTCCCAGCTCTGCGTTTTCCACGGTCAAGTTTTGGCTTGTTCTTAATCCAATCTGAGTGTCTTTCCCTGCCTTTTCTAACCTTTGCTGCTGTGTTTTCATCCCTGTGGAATGTCTGCATCCAGAGCTTTAATGCAGTTCAGCTGGTGGAGATTGAGCCCTCACCTGTCAGTGCTATGAGAATGACAATAGCAGAGGTACCTGCTGGCATTTCGTGTCCTTGTCGTGTTGCATGTGGCTCGGGGGGCAGGGGGCAACAGGAGGCAGGATGTGGGGCATGGGACAGTGCAAGGAAAAAATTAAATTAAATGGAGAGACATAAAGCAAAGGGATATAAAGTAGGGAAAAAAACCCAAACAAACAAACTTAAAAAAACCCACAAACAAAACCAAACAAAAACAAAAAAAAAAAAAAACCAACAGAAACCAAACCAATGAACAAAAAAACCTCAAAAAAACCCAAAAAAAAAAAAAAAACCCCACAAAAAACCCCAAACCAAACCAAAAAAACCCAAACAAACCAAACCAAACAAACAAACAAAAAAAAAGACAAAAACCACCAACAAAAAGAAAAACCAAAAGAAACAAAAAACCCCAAACCAAACCAAAAAAACCCAAACAAACCAAACCAAACAAACAAACAAAAAAAAAGACAAAAACCACCAACAAAAAGAAAAACCAAAAGAAACAAAAAACCCCAAACCAAACCAAAAAAACCCAAACAAACAAAAAAAAACCCCAAAGGTTGGTTCACAAAGAGACTTCAAGAAGGAAAACTCTGTGGAAGGGTGTTGTTCCTGGGAGCAGGTTGTGAGCACAGCCCTTGGAAGTGATGCCCTGATTTTGGGCTGCTGGAACTGGTTCCTGCGCCATGGTGATGATGATGTGATGGTGGTGATGATGATGGTCGTGATTATGGTGATGATGTGATGATGATGGTGATGCTGATGATGAGGGAGTGGAGGTCACCTCCATGAGTTCCCACTCAAGCTGTAGTTTTGCAGGTCCATCTGGGGTGGGAAGCAGAGTCCTGGGGTCCCCCCCAGCTCCATGTGCTTTCGGGATCATCCCAAGGTGCCCATCCAGAGCCCCCAAAGCCCCTCCCTGCTCATTCCCATGGATTTCCCTGAACTGGATGTGCAGCTCCAGGGGGGCAGTGGGTGAGCTGTGCCCTCGGAGGGCCACAGAGTCAGCCCCAGTGGTCTCCATGGGCCAGCCCTTCTCTGTCCCACATCTGCTCTGAGCCTCCAGTTCAGCAGGTGTCCTGCTGGGAGTTACTGGGATTTTCCCAGTGCTTGCTGGGAGGGCACACACGGCCCTGCTTGGAAAATAAAAGGGAGGCTCTGAAGAAATCTGAGACCAAATCAGAGTTTGGGAGAAGTTGTTTTGATAACGCTTTTTAAACTGAGATAATAATTTAAATTAAAATAATTTACAATACTTTAAAATGCTGCTTAAAACACCAGGGAAAAAATTCTTCTCCCTACTCAGCTTTGAGCCGTTTCAGAAGTGAATTCCCAAAACGGATTTCCCAACAGGGAAGTGGAAATTGGGGAATGAGTCCTTTGGAATCCCCTGGGTTTAAGTTTATTGGAGTATACCAAAAAATAAGGATATTGTTTAACTTTCTCAGTCTTTGATTTATCACATCAAATTGGGTTTAAGTGGCTTTGTTCAAGCTAAATATATGTATTAAAAACACGTTATTATTTCATTTTATCAATATTTTAATACTGGGACAGGTTGGTTTTAAATACAACTTTTTTGAAATGAAATATATTATAAAATAAAGATATTACTTAATTACTCCGTTTTATCTATCTTTTTAATACCAGCACAGACTGGCTTTAAGTATAACTTTTGAAACTAAATACATTAAAAAGAAAGATATTGGTTAATTTTCTCAATCTTTTATTATCCCAACAAACTAGGTTTAAGTCTAACCTTTTTGAACCTAAATATGAAAAAAAAACTTATTGTTTCATT
>VXAU01002187.1:32297-49620 GCA_013399695.1 Formicarius rufipectus
AAAATATCAATAAAGCAGCAGTATCAGGTAGGTTTGGGTTTAGCCTTACCATAATACTTAGGTGATAAAACAATAGGCTGCATGATTTGATATGGTGGATGTAGGTCCTTATTTCTTCTTCTGAGTGGGGAGAAAAGCCCTGTAAGTGAAAAATGGGGATTTTTGGAGCTGTGGGAAGCACAGAGACCATGGCATGGCTGGTTCCACAGGGACAGCCTGAAGGGATGGACGTCCAGCTGGGCACTGGGTGAGGAGCCCCCTCCGTGTCCTCCTGGGCAGCCCTGCCATGGAATGCTCTTCCCAAGGCACTCCATGACCGTGTCCTGCTGCAGGCAGGGAATGTTTCCTGCTTTTTGCCTTTGGGGTTTTGGGGTTTTTTTAGCCTTTAGCCTCAAAAATGAAGACGAAAAGGGAAGGGCTTTGAGGCTGAAGAGCCAAGGGGGGGTTGTTTTTGGGGTGTGCACGTCCAGCTGTGCCTGCTGATGGGCAGCAGCAGGAGGGGTGTCCATGAAGCCCCTGTGCTTGAGGGACCATCTCTGCTACCCCAGGGCTCCTTCCAGGCACACACCACTTGCTCTTGGCTCCCTCCTGAACTTCCAACCCCAAACTCTGGTTTCCCTGCAGTCCAAGCCCCGAGGAACAGCAGAATGGCCATCTGTGTTTAGCTCAGGATGGGTTTTGGCTCTTCCCTCATTCCTTGGCTGGGAAGAGCAGGTTTTGTTTCCCTTTCTTTTTGGGAGAGGTTAAATTGAGGCTCTGGCCATGGTGCCACCACCCAGCACTGAAACCAAGAGCCTGATTTGGGCAGTCAGGTCAGGACCAGCCCCTGCAGTTCCCTCTCCTCCTTCCCTTCCGTTCTCCTGGCTGGAAGATGAACGTGGTTTAGTTCCTCTCTTCTCTCCCGTGGCAGTGACCAGCTGGGTTTTCATTCCTTCCTTGCTGCCCCCCTTTCCCTGAGGGTTCACACTTCCCAGATGATCCCTGAACCCATCCTGGAGCATGTGCATCTCCATGCCAGCCACCTCCTGCTGCTCCTCTGCTTCCAGGCTCCTCCACCATCTCCCCAAGTCCAGCAGCACCTTTTACAGCTCAGATGAGGTCAGGTCCCTCCCAGCCACACCAACTCCACGGGTTCAGGGAGCACTCCAGGTCCTGCTGGCTTGGAGCCTGTTCCCAACCAGATATCCAGGCTGCATTTCCACAGCTTGTCCCTCTTAAGGGGTCCCTGTTTCCAGCTTCTTCTTTGGGAGGCTAAATTTTGCCTCAAGATCCTCCCTCCCACCTCTGCCTCTGGTTTTGGTGTTGAGCACAGCACAAGTTTCACCCCAGCTCTTCCCATTGCCCCGTTTCTGTGTTGTTTCATCTCTGGTCTGCTTGGGCACTGCTTTATGACTACTCTGACCACTCTGATCCACTAACAGCTCCTGAATTTTCCAGTGAATTTTCCTTTAGGAGTGGTCACAAAGTCTGCATTTGATTTTTTTCTGGTCAAGTGCTTTTGATAAACAGATTAAAACCCTAGAGCCACACTTGGAATAATGCAGAAAGGAAAATGAGCTGCTGAGTAGGAGCAGGACCAATGGGAACATTGGGAATCCCTTGGATTCAGTGGGTGGCTGTGCCTGCCTTCCACTTGGATTCTCCACGGCAGGAGAACTGGGGTTGTTGTGCTCAGTGCCACGCTGAGGTCCCCAAAGCGACCAGAATCCATCAGAGCTGTCCTGCCTCGTGTCCTCCCTGTCCATAGGACACGAGACAGCAAGTTCTCCTGCAGGGAGCCATCCCTTCCTCCCCAGAGCTCCATCCCAGCCCTGTGCCAGGACTCATTCCCACGTTTCCTGTTGCAGAGCCGACAGCTGGAGTCGGAGACTGGGACGACGGAGGAGCACAGCCTGAACAAGGAGGCTCGGAAATGGGCCACCAGGGTGGCCAGGGAGCACAAGAACATCGTCCACAGCCAGAGGGTACGTGGGCATCTGGGTCCTGGAAGGGGGATCTGGGTCCTGGAAAGGGGGATCTGGGTCCTGGCAGGAGGGATCTGAACTGCGGCAGGAGGGATCTGGACCATGGTTGGGGGGTCTGTGCTCTGGAAGGGGATCTGGACCATGGCAGGGGAGGGGATCTGGACCATGGCAGGGGTCTCTGCGCCCTGGCAGGGGGCACTGGGGAGCTGCTGGTGTCCCCTGCCGTCCCTGCCACTCTCAGCTCAGCCTTGGTTTGCAGCTCCTCAGACCTCCTGTAGTCACTGTGTTTTATTACTCCCATAGGAATGGGAAATCGGAGCTCCTGCTGTCCTCCTCCTGCTCCAGTTAAACTTCCAGGGCTCCCCTTTCCCCCCTGGAATTCTCTGATCTCCACTCTCTCATGGCTTTTATTACCCACATTCCTTTGGGGGATCCATCCAAAAAATCCATGAGCAACGTGCCCTTTAATGTGAAGGGATAAAACTGAGTGTGTTGATGGGTTTGTTGGCTTAGCAGGCCCTGGAGTTGTGTTTGACCAGCCTGAGTGGGCCACCAGGTGCTTTGGAAGGTGTATTTTGGGAGTGAGGATAAAGACAGGCTGTTCCTCCAGGAGGCACCCACAGAGGAATCTCGTGTGTTTTCACCATATCCTACCTCATTCCCCAAACACTCCTCCGGCCCCTGAGCAGAGAATCAGCTGCAGAAGAACATCCAAAATGCTCTGACATCTCTGAAAAGGATCCAGGGGGACCTAAAGGGGCTCCAGGAGAGCTGGAGAGGGACTGGGGACAAGGGCTGGAGGGACAGGACACAGGGAATGGCTTCACACTGCCAGAGGGTTAGATGGGATATTGGGAAGGAATTGCTGGCTGGGAGGGTGGGAGGCCCTGGCACAGGTTGGGCAGAGAAGCTGTGGCTGCTCCATCCCTGGAAGTGTCCAAGGCCAGGCTGGAACAACCTGGGATAGTGGGAGGTGTTGGAGTTGGAACTGGATGATCTTTAAGCTTTCCTGACATAAACATGGGATTCCCTTGCAATCATGGAATTCCCACCATACAGGTGAGTTGGCTCATACCACACTATGATGTTTTGGTGAAGACCTTGAAGACCTTCCCCTCAGTGGAGTCTCCGTGTGCAATTCTCTGCTCCCAGAGGGTGTTTTGCCTTGGTCATCATGGTTTTTATTCCAGGGCTGGACCATCACTGGTCAACCCCAGCATGTGACTGAGCAGTAACTGTCAGGAATCTTTGTCCTGGGAGTTCCTTGGTGGCACTGAGTCCTTGTGTGGTGTCTCCCTGTCTGGCAGACCCTGGAGGAGCTGGAATGCCACGGGCCGGTGCTGTCGGAGCAGAGCCGAGCGGAGCTGGAGCAGAAGATGGATGAAGCCAGAGAGAGCATCCGCAAGGCTGAGGTGAGGAGGGGGTTCCCTGGGACACCCTCGTGCTCCAGCTCTCCACTTTGGGTGTGCAGATGTGGATTTGAGCATCAGAAATCGGGGAATTCTAAGATGTCACTTTTTTCCCTTCGTTTCATCCATGCCGAATCACTGAACGAGCTTCTCGACAGGCTCCAGATCAGAGGGGGGATGTTCAAAGCACCTCCTGATGGAGGGGGGATTGCCCTGGGCTGTGGTTTCCACTCTTGTGCCAGGGTCAAGGATCCGTATTTTAGGGGCTTTATCTCAAAAAGAGGAAAAACAACGCCAAGTCAACAGGTTTCCTTCTGCTTGAAGGAATTGATACCAGAAAATGATGATCGTATCTCTGTCTTGCTGCTTTTTGGCTTCTGATGTGCCTTCTGCTCTAGTGGCTTTTGATAGAATAATTTGGAATGTTGATGGCAAAACATCTGAAATAATCCTGTTATCTCTTTCTGCTTCCCTGGGAGGTGTTGTGGAAAAGTTGAAGGGGTTTCTGAGACCTGTTGTGGGTTAAGAAAGGCCCAGGGAAAGATAAACCACCTCCCTGCTTGGCTGCCAGGGCTGGGTGAGGGAAAGTGAACTGGGTTTGTGGCCAGTGATTCAAACAATCTTATTCCAGGCATAGGAACTAATCTGTTGCTTTCTGGATGAGTGAGTTGCTTAATTAAAACTGCAGAGCAAAGCTAATTGTTGCAGTTAAGTGCTTCTCCTACCTCAGAGTACCTGAGGTAATTAGGAATGTGATTTACAGTTGAAGAGGGTAGAAAATGCAGGGGGAAATTATTCCTCCTCCTGGAGGGAGAACTACTGAGCTCTCTTTTTCAACATGCCGAACAGAAAGTGTGTGAAAACCTAAACCAAACAGAAAGTGGTTTAAAACCCTATTTTGAGTAAACTGTTTCCAGCAGGCTCTAAAATCCTTCAGAGTGTGTGTGTGTGTGTATATATATATAGGTAATGATTAAATATGCAAGAGAGCACAAGAATGAAAGATAAAAGCAGCAGCAAGGGATAAAATCAGGATAAGAATTCCTTGATTTTTACAGGATGAGTGTGTTCCATTAGTGCTGGGAGAACATGGATATCTGCTGAGTGCTGGTTTAGTCCAGAGGTGTTCCCCCATCTTCCTCTTGGGGGTTTTTGTATTCTTCTCTTTAAATGCTTATTATTTTTATGGAAATCTTTATGCCTGGAGTGACCTGCCTGTTCTATCCTACTTCAGCTTCTTGCCCCACTCCTTGGTGTTTGTCCCTTTGCAGATCCACTCCCGTCCTCCTTTTCCTTCCTCGCCCTTCCTGAGGGTGAAGACAACTTCACAAGCACATTGATTTGGGTTCAGTTCTGCCTTTCTCGTGGCAAAGCTGGTTTGGGCATCCCCAGACACTTCCACTTGTTTCTCCCTGGGGAATGTGATGTCCTTGATGGATTTCTGTGGTGCCAGAGGACAGAGCAGGCTCAGAGTGCAGGATTTGCTGAGCCAGGACCTTCTGCAGGGCATTTTTGGGCTTTCTCCAGGGTGTTTTGAGCATAGATGTGCTCACCTCGTTCTCCACTTCTTGGAGCCCCTGAATCCACTGAAATCCAGTCCCTGGGAGGAGCTGGGGAGCTGTATCATACCCGTATCCCATGGATTTACTGGGGTAAATGTGCAGGTTGAATTGGGAATTGTGGGGGTGGAATTTGAAAGCACAGCAAGGAAACTGAGTCAAAGTAGATGAGCAGCAGGAGATGCTGGAGAAACCCAAGTTTTTCTGCCTTACAAGGTGCAGTGCCTGGACATAAAACCTTAGACTGGCACATCCATGGCTCAGTGGGTTATTCCTGAGCTTTTTCTCCCTGGAATAGGAGATATTTTCCCTTGTGATGTTTCCAGGAGCAAACTCCTTGATCAGAGTTTGGGGAACACGAGGATTCCCTGCAGAGTGTTGCTGTGCAGTTGATACATGGCAGGTGTGACTGGAACTGATAACCACAAGGCACATTTTCTGCTGAAAAACAGGCAGTTTGGGGTTTGCTGGAGGTTATTTTATTGTCTTGCTTGCTTGGTTTTAAAGGAGATGTTGAAATAATGGGAGGTTGTGGCTGATAACACCTCTGGCTCTGGCAGAGCAGGAAAACTGGTTGTAATCAGTGACTGAGTTTAGATCCAGAGAAAGTCCATCCTTGCCCTGACAGCCCAGAGCTGCTTCTGTGCCAGGGCTGGGCTCTGAGAGCAGGAGGTGCTCCTTGAAGGTGGGGTGACACAGTCCTGGCACCACTTGGAAAGAAGGTCAGTGGAAAAACCTGGAATTGAATTGGAAAATTGATAATCTGGGAAAATCAGCCCTTGTTGCAGCTCCTCTGCCCTCACTCATCAGTTCAGGGAGCTGAACTACAACTTCTGGATTTTAAACTTAGGTTTTTATGACAGGCTGTTTTACTGGATCAGGAAGGGCTGTTTTCCCCCTCTCCTTGCCTTTGGAATATTTCTGGGTGGGCTGTGCTGCCTGTTGTGTTTGCTGCCTGGGCTGGCGTAGCCTCTGCTGCCGGAGGTGCTGCCTGTGGTCCTGCTGCATCTCCTCCTGCTCGGAATGGGTGTGCTTTGCACTCCAAAGGTTCCCCTGCAGGGATGTGGCATTCCCTGCCCAACAGCAGTGGGGGGAAAAGCAAATTCCATTGCCAGGAGCCTGGGAACCACTTCTTAAACCCCACAAATCCATCACTGCTCCCATTTATTCTCCATCTCCTTGCACTTCTTAAACCCCACAAACGCAATATTCCTCTCATCTGTTCTCCATCTCCTTCCCCATCAGCTGCTTTCTCTTTTTTAGGGATCTGTCATGTTTCATGTGCCTGAGCTTGGGAAAAATCCATCTGCCAGTCCCTGCAGGTGGACTCTTCCCCATGAAGAGCCTCACCTGCGTTTTGCCAGCCTTGGAATTGGCTCTGGAGCCGTGGCAGTGTTTCATTTCCTCTCTGCCTCACCCCCAAGTCTCCTTTGATTTCCCTCCATGCAGGATGTTTAGCATATAAATGAACTCACTGGAATTCCTGCAGAAACCTCCCACTTGAAAAAATCCCCCCCGCTCAGTGCTGTGTTGGAAAATGTCATTTATGACTGAATTCCCCAGCTGGTGCAGGGAAAGGACCAAAATGCTGTGTAGGTTTTGTTGCAGGGCGTTTCTGTCCTCGCTTGGGGTGGTTTTGACATCACTGTCTTCCCACCCCAAACACCAGCAAGGCCCTGAAAGTTGAATTTCGTGCATTTTCTCCTCCTTCACCCCTATTTTATTAGCAGTGGGCTGTGATTTATAAACTGAATTGGAATAAGACTCACTCAGGGTCTGGAGAAATGCATGGCATTCCAGGTTTTAATTCTGGTTGGTTTGGAATGCAGGTGACTCACAGGCACGTTTTTCTATCACTGTCCAAATGGTCCCAAGGTTTCAATGATGCATTGCTGTTCAAGAAGACAATTATTCCATTTTAATACCTCTCTCAGGTGTTAAAAAGCCTAAAATGTCAACAAAAGCTGCTCCTAAATGGGGACGAAAATAAGAATAATGTCTTCCCACAACGTCTTGCCGAAACCTTTCCATGTTTCTTCCTTCTTGACTAAAACAGTTTGTCAAATGAGAATATCCAAGCACCTGGGGACGTGGTTTCGTGGAGGCAGGCCATGATCTCACAGGGCTTTTCCAACCTAAATGATCCCAAAAGATTCTGTGATTTTGTTCCTGCTGCTAAAAAAATATGGAATAAATACGTTGTTTATAAATACAAAAATAGGAATAATAAATATATACGTGTGGGATAAAATATTTCTCACAGGAGGTGCTTGCAATGCTAATTCAGTATCTGAACAAGCTCCTAAGCACAACTTTTGTGTAAAAGAAATAATTCTGGATTATTTAAGAGGCAAAAAAACCCCAAAAACCTGCCCAGGGCACTGGGGGGTTGTTCTGCACCCTGAAAAATCAAATTAAAAATGAAATCAAGCAGCTCTGTCCTCCAGAAAACCCATTAAAACTGGTCATAACAATCTTAAACCGTAATACTGGAGGGGTGACTTTAGACTTTACACCAGCCTTGCTGGATTTTTGTGTTTGCTTTTTGCCCCAGCACCTTTTGGAAAGGCTTTGAGAAAGTTGTGTTTGCGGGATGGAAAGGAACACTTGGGTCCTTTCCTTTCTGCTCCTGGGAACAGGGCACAGCTCTGGAGGATTTTGTTGCTGCGTTTCCTTTTGCCTTCCAAAGCGGTTGTTTCTCTTCATCTTGTCTTAAACTGTGGGTCTCAAAGCTTCCCTTAATTAAATCTGGAAAAGCAAATAAAGAGCCTTTTTCCTTCTCCCCTGCAGAGCAAGGCAAGGTGTGTGAGGAGCAGATAACGGTGTTGATGGGTTTGAAAACTTGGGGGGTTTTGCCTTTCATCCTCTTAGAACTTCCCACCAGCCCGGGGCCAAAAGCAGCTCGGAGGAGGAGGAGCCCCAGAAGAGTCACTTGGGTGGTGGCTGATGCTCCAGATCAGTGTGAGGTTGGCCCAGAGTGCAGCTCTTACCCTGGCGACCAGGAATTGGCCACGGGAGTTTCACTGGGCAAGGGGAAAATAATGCTCCTGCAAGCCAGGCTTCCCAACAGTGGGAATGGGGCAGCAGCCAAATCCCAGAGCCAGGGCTGCACTCCTGCATTCCCAGGCTCTGGAGGCTCAGCTGGGGATGCTCAGGGTGGTGGGGACAAGAGTGATGCCAAGGATTTCCCAGTCTCTGGGTGTCCATCCGTGGAGGTCCCTGGGGCAGCAGGAGCAGCACGTTGTGTCCAAGGGGTTGTGCCAGCGGGAGGGACAACCAGGCATCGGTTTTCCATGTGAGATGGAGGAGTTTTTCCAAGGAACATGGCTCTGAAGGCTGGGGTGAGGCTTTTTGAGGGTGTTTATTGTAGTTTATTTATTTTTTATTTATTGTAGGCTGAGTTTGCAGTGGGATCCTGGAATCCCAAGGCTGGTTTGGGTTGGGGAGGGACCTTAAAGCCCACCCAGTGCCACCTTCTGCCGTGGGGCACCTCCTGCTACCCCAGGGTGCCCCAAGCCTTGTCCAGCCTGGGCTGGGGCACTTCCAGGGATGGGGCAGTGCCAGTTTGCCAGTGGCAACTGAATCCCGGAGTTCCTGGGCTTGGAAAAGCCCTGCAGGATCAAGGAGTGCAGTCCAGGCTTAAATATGTTCCTGTGGGGGTTGAGCTGCTCACTGGAATTTTAGTTTTCTTCTACATAGGAAGCTGTTAAGTCTGGTCCAATTATTTAGGTAAAAATACAGTGTCAGCCTGTAAACAGCTTTCAAGTGGAGGCCTGACCTAGTGCTGTTGCACTTTTATGGTTTGCCTGCAGTGGAATGAAACTCCAAACATTTGTGGTTTGGAACAAACATCTGTTGACTATTGAAACTGCTGGGTGTAAACAGAAGGGGGAACTCCAGTCGATTTGCTGGTAAATTCAGATTACTTGAATGAAAACCTCTTGTCGAGCACAATCAAGGAGTTTGGAGCAGCTTGTTTGTTTTAGACAACATGAAGGTGTACGTGCCATCATAAATTTTACTCTTCTAACTTGCCTGCTTTTTCAAACTCACGTTTCCTCTAAGCAGAGTGAAAAAAATTGTCTCTCCAAAGTGCTTTGATTGTTTGAGTCAGGTTTAAAATCGCCTTGCAAATAGTTTGGAAGTGAAAATGGGGGCCAGCTTAGCAATAGTTACAGCCATTTATTTTGTGACTGATTTTCTCAGTAGAAAGGTGGGATCCTCTGATTGTGGAACAGCAGAGTGTCAATCCCAAGGAAAATCCCGGGATCGTTTCAGCCCAGCACCAGGTTTCATCCACAGCGAGGCTGTGGCACCAGCTGACAGTTTAATTCACTGTACACATATTCTTCCATGGCCTCCTGTGCTTCAGCCACGACTGACAGGGGAGTTTCCCTCTCCTTTTTGCCTGGATCCATCTGTTTTTCCTGGTTTTGCCTGGATTCCCAGTGCTGCTGGCAAGGTGTGCTGTGTCAGGACACGTAGGGATGCTGAAGGAAGGAGCTTCTGGTCCCTGTGGAAGGGGCTGGAAGGGAGAGAAAGGAGGTGAAACTTTGCTAAAAATGACCAATGCTGTGAAAGGAAACGCAGGAAAAATTCCAGGCTGCTTCAGTGCTTCCCCCAGCAGTGACTCATGGAAGGAATTTTGGGAAGTCACTTGATTTTTCATTCCTCTGCTCAACAAGTGCCACAGGAGGGTGATGACAGAGCTGGGCTGGACATAAATATCCTCAACTTTCTTCCTGGGTTTGTCCTGCAGTTCTTTGCTTTCCTGGCAGTCCTGGTGTCTTCCTGGTGTCCTGCCCTTCCCGTGGCTCCTGCTCCAGGACCCTTTGGATCAGGAAACCCCCTTTCCCTGAGGCAAAGCCCACAGAACTGCTGCCTGCAGGGTGATGTTTATTTGATTCTGGCCATATTAACATCCTCTGTTTCCATAGCAAATAAGTTTCCTGGGCTCTCTGGGAAGTACTGATGGAAAAGAGTTGGAAAAGGCTTTGTGTGTGTGTTTATCACACTGGATCTATGGGTTTATTTATTTTGCATCCAGTTCAGTCTCAGGCTCACAGGGCTCTCGTGACCTGCACAATGGAGTGGTCCTGATTTTAAAAATCCTGGGATTTCTCTGGCTTGGTGCACTTTAAAAATCCACCCGAGGGTATGAACAGGGAGTGTTAAACCCGGGGATGGTCTTTTAGAAGCCAGCTCGTGGAGCTGGCTGGGTGTGTGGTTGGAACCTGGGCAGGCTTCCAGACTGAGGGGTCAGGAGCAGCTAACAAGACAGAGACCTCAGTGACTGCAGTGGGATCTGCAAACTGACCTTGGCCAACAGAGGAGAACCTGCTGATATTCCATGGGATGATACAAGTGAAGAGCTCTATTAATAAAACTAAGATAGGTAAGAACTGTGTGAATCCACCAGGTTTATAAAATATGTCTTAGTTGATCTTTAGCTGTAGCTGTGTGTTGTTGGATAGTTTGGATGGCGTGCATTAGTTTTAGAAATGTGCATAATTGAGTGTGAAGAGAGTCTCTTCTTGTACTTTTGAGATCCCTGTGCAGTGGGACGTTAAAGTGCAAGAATGGAAACACTGAAGGAGGAAAAAGCCTTTTCTGCCATTCCTGAGTAGAACTGGAACTTTAGAGGAAGAGGAATAACCCCTCATTTTTGTTTTTGCTGCAGTCAGGGAGTCTCATTTACCAGCCCAGTCTTACGAGCCTCTCACTAAGACCCTAAAGCTGTGTCAGTGCAGGAGGTGGTCGGTACGAGCGTGTGGGTTTTGTGACCCGGCTCTTGCTCCCTCTCCCTGCCGGGGATGGCAGAGCCGGGCTCATTCCCACCTGGAGCCACCCAGGGGTGGGGATGGTGCATCCTTTGGGGTGGGGAGACGGTGGATCCTTTGGGTCGGAAGGTGCATCTTTGGATGGGGAAGGCGCATCCCTCGCGTGGGGGACAGAGCATCCTTTGGGTGGGGGGACGGTGCATCCTTTGGGGTGGAGGACAGTGCATCTTTGGGGTCGGAAGCTGCATCTTTGGGTCGGAAGGTGCATCTTTGTGGGGTGGGGGGACGGTGCATCTTTGGGTGGGAAGGTGCATGTTTGGGTGGGGACGGTGCATCCCTGGGGCGGGGCGGGCGCTGCCCCCGCACTGACGCCCCGTGCTGTGCCCGCAGGTGGTGAAGCTGAAGGCGGAGGCTCGGCTGGAGCTGCTGCGGCAGATCGGCGTGTCCGTGGACTCGTGGCTCCGCAGCGCCATGAACCAAGTGCTGGACGAGCTGGAGGGCGAGCGCTGGGCCAGCCTGCCCGGGGGCACCACCGACGGCGCCGCGCTCCCGGTACTGCCGGGGGGGATGCTGGGCACGGGGGGCACCTGGGGAGGAGAACACACACCTGAGAGCCCCTCCCTCTGCTCTCCAGGACAGCTGGAGGGATATGGGACACAGGAAATGGCTTCCCACTGCCAGAGGGTTAGATGGATATTGGGAAGGAATTCCTGGCTGGGAGGGTGGGCAGGCCCTGGCACAGGGTGGGCAGAGAAGCTGTGGCTGCCCCTGGATCCCTGGCAGTGTCCAAGGCCAGGTTGGAGCACCCTGGGATAGTGGGAGGTGTCCCTGCCCATGGCACTGGATGAGCTTTAAGGTCCCTTTGAGCCCAAACCATTCTGGGATTCTGCATTCCTGACATAAATGTGGAGCGACATCCTCCTTTCAAGTATGGAATTCCCAACGTACAGATGAGTTGGCTCATACCACAATATCCTGTTGTGGTGAAGGTCTTGGTGCTCTTCCCCTCGGTGAGATTCCCATCCCTGGGAGCGTCCAAGAATAGGTTGAGTGGGGCTTGGAGCAGCCTGGAATAGTAGTAGGTGTCCCTGCTTTACTCCCATGATCAGTACAGCTAGAAATTCAGGTTGCACTGTGCACGTCCAAGCTTCAACCCTCCCAAATCCCAGAGGAGCTGTGTGTGTGTGGACAGTGCTGAGTGAATTTCCCCTCATCTCCTTTGCAGCCCCTCTAGGTGTGGGTATGTTCCATGGCTCTGCTCAACTCTGGCTTTTTCCCTTTCTGCTTGTTTCCCACCTGCTTTGACTTCCCATTGTGCCTGTTGGGTTGCTCCCAGCTCCTCCTTCCCTGCCTTCTGGACAGCTGGGATGGTGCTGGTCCTGCTGCAGTGGGGGGCTCAGCTCTGAGGCTCATTTTCCCCTTTCCCACTTACACACACTCCTGGATGGAAAACAAGGCTCTGTTGATCTTGGCAGGCTGGACAGGGACAGCCCAGAGCTGGAATTCTTAGGACTGGTCCCAGAATGAGGCTGGTTGTCGTTGTTAGAGGAATTCCTTGGGACAGGCAGCACATTCCCTGGAGCCCAGGGCAATGGGCAGGGCCAGCTCTCTGTGCCACTGCTCGCCCTGGCACGGCCTGGGCAGCAAAGCTCTCCATGTATTCTGTTTTAAGGAGCAGAGAGCAGCACTGATGCCATTTTTTTATTTGATCTACCATGGGAAGGAGCTGAAGGGATTAATTATCCCATCACCTCTCCAGTCGACTCACTCTCTGATGGAAGGATGAAGTGCAGAATCCTGGGGAGGAAGATTTGGTTTATTCCAGTGCCCGTGCCCCCCCCAAATAATAGTGACAGGAGAATGTCCTTATGGGCTTTGTGCTCTGCTTGCTGGTGCCTGGAGCAGCACGTTGGCACAGGGGCAGAATTCCAGCCTGCAGTTTGCTGGGAACAGGACCCTGGGTGCTTTTAAAATCAAGGAATGGAAGAGGTGGGAACACCTGGAATACCAGGTCAATCCTCATAGCCCTGATGTGCCACCCTGTGCAAAACAGGCTGTGCTGTAGTCCCTGATAGCTGAGCTGCCGGCTGCTCCTGAGTGATCCACATCCCACTGCAGGTGGGTCAGTGCAAACATGTTCTCTGTGGCTGCCACGGTCTCTGCAGGACAAGAAAAGGGGAGTTTCATAGTTTCTTCTGCTCTCTTTTGTGTCTGTATGCAACAAAACAAGAGAGATTTTTTTTATGGATTTATTTCCATACCTTTTTTTTCATGTGTGTAGTCTATTTTCGTCACCTGGATTTTATCCCTGGGTTTGCTGCCTGTTCCCCACCTTTGGTATCATTCAATCTCATGCATTTATCCCTTGATCTCTCATGTATTTGTCCCCTGATTTCTCACATATTTATTCCTTGCTGGCACCATCTTCCACCCCAGACTCTGCAGAAGGACGAGCTGTACCAGACCAGCCCCTCAGTTTCCTGTATCCCTGTTTTCCCTCTCCGTGCCTACTTCCCAAAGGATTTCACTGAAGGAAATGGGAGCAGCCACAGGCTGAAAACGAAAACCTCCTTTCCCTCCTCCTGGTAGAAAACCAGGGGCAGCTGTTGCACAAAGGAGTCTTGCTAGACAGGATCCACTGAATTCCATGATGTTCCCTATGGATGTCAGCTGGGACACAGCCCAGGGACAGCAAAAGGCAGAAGCAGGAGGGAAAACCTTCAATTTGTCACAATTTAGAGATGGTTGGTGGTAAATCAAGGCATGACCCACATGCAGGACAAGGAATTCTTGGTTATCCCAACGCCCATGAAAACATGGAAGTGACAGTGGAGGCAAACTGCACTTGAGTGGAAATTAGTGGGGGGAAAATCACTGGGATTGCAAGGATTGAGCTGAGAAATGGTAACACAGCAAGGAATGAAGTCCAGGCTTTGTGCTCTGCTGCTCCAGGCTGAGGGAGGGCAGGTCCGGGGAGGCTGCTCAGCTCTTGGAGCTCAGCTTCACTTTCTCTTGAGTTCTCAGCCTTTCAGTTTGCCCAGGGAGGACAAAATACACCCCCCACGGGAAGGGATAAAGTAGGGGAAGATGGCAAATCCAGAACAGTGTTGCCTTTGATTCCAAGGAGTGTTTTCACAGGCTAATTCATCATTTTCACATGAGATAAAGTGTTTATTCAAACCCTCGCCCAGGCACGAGGCCAAAGCACAGCCCGTGGCAGCCTTGCCCAAATTACATTCAGAGAAACTTGTATTTTTCCAGCATTTTCCAGGTTTTATTTAAACTTTCATAGCAAGTTTTTTTTCTCCAGGGATTTTTTTTTTTTTTTTAATTAACTTCAGCCAATTTGTTGTGCAGAACATAGTGATTTGGGGCTTGGTTTTTTTCAACTTGAAATGTTTCTATGCAGTTATATCTTAGAATTTGTGGTCACAAGGACATTAATCTTTAAGTAGCATCAATTCCCTTTTTTTTTTTTTTAATTAAACTGCCCATCCCTCTAAGTATCCCAGGCCAGGTTGGAGCAACCTGGGGTAGTGGGAGGTGTCCCTGCCCGTGGCAGGGGTGGCACAGGGTGATTTTAAGGTCCTTCCCATCCCAAAACCATCTGAGATTGTGTGTTGACTCTTCTGGTCTTATTTGAGAATCCCGTGTTGAATGTTATTTAATCATTGGGGTTTGTCCACTTTCAATCACCGGGAGTAGAAAAAAACCCACTGGAAAATCCCAGTCGCCTGGATTTTGTTGTTGATGGCTCCCTGATGCCCATCAGCTGTCGCTTGCTAATTGCAGTCCCAAATTTGTGTTGGCAGGTTAATGCTGATGCAGAGAGGGAGGAAGGGGAGGAGTTTGAGGACAGCATGGATGTGTTTGATGACAGCAGCTCCAGCCCTTCAGGGACCCTCAGGAACTACCCCCTCACCTGCAAGGTGGTGTATTCATACAAGGTCAGTCGTTGGGCATTCTTTTTAGTTCATTAGGATAATTAACTGAACAGCAGACAAATAATGCATGTGGGAGCTGGCAGGGTGGGACCCAGGGGGGATTCCATCGGTCCTTGGGGGACAAAGGCAGCAAAGACAACCTTTATTGGGACTTTTTAAAAGTATTTACATCATGAAACTTCAAATTTTTAACAAAACCCGAGAAGAGAATGCTCTTCCCTCTGCACCTGAAGCCACTTTGGCCACCTGCCTGTCCTCCCCCCAGGCTTCCCAGCCCGATGAACTGACCATTGAGGAGCACGAGGTGTTGGAGGTCATTGAGGACGGAGACATGGAAGACTGGGTAAAGGTATCACTCCCCTGGGATTGTTCCCAGCACCTAATCCCCTTAGGAACGGGACTTGGGACGGGGGAGGAGCACTGAGACCCTTTGCAGAGCGTGATGCCCGAGCTGGAGATGTGTCTGGTTTGTCTGCAGGCGCGGAACAAGGCGGGCCAGGTGGGCTATGTCCCCGAGAAGTACCTGCAGTTCCCCACGTCCAGCAGCCTCCTCAGCATGCTGCAGTCCCTGGCGGCGCTCGACAGCCGCTCCCACGCCTCGGGCAGCGACAACGACCTGCTCCCGGCCGGCCTCAACGGAGACTCCAGCGGTAAATCCCGGTTTGGAACAGCCCCCGGGGAAGCTGGGGCTGGGAAATGCTCCGAGGGGGTAGGCTGGAAAGTTTCCTCGGGTTCTGTGGAGTCACAGAATCACTGAGGCTGGAAAAGGTCCCCAAGGGCATCGAGTCTATCGTGGGACCAAATCTCACGTTTTGTTTCCCGTGTGTCGAACAGTTGCAGGGATGGGACTCCCCCGCTTCCCTGCTCAGCCCATTCCAATGGGATTCACCAGCCTTTCAGGGAAGAAGTTTTCCCAATATCCAATCACATTTTCCCAGTGTCCCACCTGAACCTCCCCTGGGGCAATTTGAGGCCGTTTCTCCTTGTCCTGTCACTGTTTTCCCGGGAGAAAAGCCCGATCCCCCCCTGGCCACAACCTCCTGTAGGGACTGACCTGGATGTGAGCACAGCTCAGGAATTCCCTCCTAACTCCGTAACTCCCCTCCCAGACCTGGCCTGAATAAGGGCTAAAAGTTAAGGAAAACAAAAGAATCTGACTCAGCAATAAGAGAACTTTTCAGGCTGGGAAAGAACTCCCAAACCATCAATTCCAGCTGGAAAACTGGGTGTGTTTCCCCTTTTTTCCTTAGTCCCAAACCTGGCAGCGCTGAGTTCCAGCCTTTCACTAATTCCAACTGAAATGCTGATGAGAGCTGAAGTGGCTGAGGTCAGTGCAGAGGCAAAGCCAGGGCTGACCCTGCAGCCCCAGACCCTCCTGGTGGCACAGGGACCGTGACAGCCCAGCAGCCACAGGACTCGGGGGCTGCTCAGTCCCACCTTTCCCATGGCCAGGGGTTGGATCCCGGCTGGAAAATGGGAATGAGCACGTCAGGCTGGAGAGGGGGGATATCAAACCAGAGGGTTTGAGTTGCCTCTGTGATCTAAAGGAACATTCACATGGGGATTTTGTAGACTTTCTGCACTGACACAGTTTTAGTGTCTCAGTAAGAGGCTCGTAAGCCTGGGCTGGTAAATAAGACTCCCTGACTGCAGCAAAAACAAAAGTGAGAGTTTATTCCTCTTCCTCTGAAGTTCCAGTTCTACTCAGGAATGGCAGAAAAGGCTTTTTCCTCCTTCAGTGTTTCCATTCTTGCACTTTAATGTCCCACTGCCCAGGGGTCTCAAAAGTACAAGAAGGGACTCTCTTCACACTCAATTATGCACATTTCTAAAACTAATGCACGCCATCCAAACTATCCAACAACACACAGCTACAGCTAAAGATCAACTAAGATACATTTTATAAACCTGGTGGATTCACACAGTTCTTGCCTATCTTTATTAATAGAGCTCTTCACTTGTATCAGCAGGTCTCTCCTCTCAGGTCACTGTTAACCAAGGTCATTTTGGAGATCTCATTGTTACCACCTCAGTGATGACAGTGGGGTGAGGTGATAACAATGGGGTGAGGTCTTGGAAACTGCTCCCGACCCCTCAGTGTGAGAACCCGCCCGGTTTCCAACAGGACCGTGTCATCTGACCCTCCTTTGCTCCAAACCCTCCCACCCCAAGCCCAGTTCTGAGAGCAGAAGGCTTCTCCAAACTCAAACTTCGCTTTGTTTTCCCCCTCCCTCAGTGTGTTTCGTGAAGGCACTTTACGACTACGAGGGGCAGACGGACGAGGAGCTGTCCTTCCCGGAGGGCGCCGTCCTGCGCATCCTCAACAAGGACAACCAGGCGGACGATGGATTTTGGGAGGGCGAATTCCAGGGTCGCGTCGGCGTCTTCCCCTCGGTGCTGGTGGAGGAGCTGACGGCCACGCACAACGGCACCGCGCCCGTGAGTGCCTCGGGCATGGGAGAGGAGCACAGGGATGGGAGCCGGGGGCACGGGGATGGGAGTTTGGGGCCCGGGGATGGACACGGGGGTGGGAGTGGGACATGGGGATGGGAGCGGGACACGGGGATGGGAGCGGATCATGGGGACGAGGGGGAGAGGGCGCGGGGATGGGAATGGGGTGTGGGGATGGGGGAGAGGGTCTCGGGGAGGGGAGCGTGGGGTTGGAGC
>VXAU01002187.1:50019-100914 GCA_013399695.1 Formicarius rufipectus
TTTGGTAAGGGGAAAAATTGGTAAGAGTGGGGGAATTGGATAAGGGGGAAAAATTGGCTAAGGGGAAATATGGATAAGGGGGAAAATCAGGAGGGACTGATGGGAGGAAAAATGAGTGGGGCAGTTGGAAGGGAAAAGCAAAGTGACCTGAAGAGGAAAAGGTTGAGTTAAGAGAAAGAAAATAAAATCGGTGCCTGTTTGGAAAGAGAATCAGAAGCAACTCGAGGGAAATGATCAGAGCCAATTTAAGAGAAAAAATGGAAAGGGAAAAAATCAGATCCTATTTGGGAGAAAAAAGAATTGGAAACAAAGAGAATCAGAGGCAGTTTCAGAAAAAAACCCACAGTGAGAAGCAATTTGAGAGAAAATAAATCAATCGATTTGTGGAAAAAAAATTCAAAACCAATTTAAGTGGAAAAAAATCAGTGTAAGAAAAAAAAAAAATCACCAGATTTGGGAATAGAAGAATCCGAAGCAATTTAGGAAAAAAATCTGTTTAAAAAGAGAAGCAATTTGAGAGAAATCAGTCGATTTGTGAAAAAAATCAAAACCAATTTAAGTGGGAAAAAAAACAATTTAAGAAAAAAAATTCAGAACCAATTTGGGAATAAAAATAATCAGAAGCAATTTAAGGAAAAAAGCAGTTTAAGAACAAGAAACAAGAAGCAATTTGAGAGAAAATAAATCAATTTGTGAAAAAAAAACTGAGACCAATTTAAGTGGAAAAAATCCATTTAAGAAAAAATAATTTAAGGGAAAAAAACAGAAGCAATTTGAGACAAAAAAGATCAATTTGTGAAAAAAAAACTGAGACCAATTTAAGTGGAAAAAATCCATTTAAGAAAAAATAATTTAAGGGAAAAAAACAGAAGCAATTTGAGACAAAAAAGATCAATTTGTGAAAAAAGAATTGATACCAATTTAAGTGAAAAAAAAATCAATGTAAGAAAAAAAAATCAGAACCAATTCAGGAATAAAAATAATCAGAAGCAATTTAAGGAAAAAAGCAGTTTAAGAACAAGAAACAAGAAGCAATTTGAGAGAAAATAAATCTGTTTGTGAAAAGAAAATCAAGACCAGTTTAAGTGGAAAAAATCAATTTAAGAAAAAATCAGAGCAAATTTGGGAATAGAAGAATCAGAAGTAATTTAAGAAAAAAACTAGTTTAAGGGAAAACAAAGAGAAGCAATTCGAGCTAAAATAAATCAATTTGGGGAAAAAAAAAAATTGAGATCCATTTAAGAAAAAAAAGAAAATAGAACCAATTTGGGAAGAAAAGAACCCAAAGCAATTTGAGGGGGAAAAAAGAACCAGTGTAAGAAAGAAAAATGAGAACCAATTTGATAAAAAAAAAAAATCAAAACCAATTTAAGAGAAAAAAACCTCAGTTTAGGAAAAAAAAAACGGAACCACTTTGGGAATAAAAGAATCAGAAGCAGTTTAAGAGGAAACAATCGATTTAAGAAAAAATCAGGACAAATTTGGGAAAAAAAGAATCAGAAGCAATGTGAGGGAAAAAAAAGCCAAATTAAAAAAATCAATTTAAATAAAGAAGGACCAATGTAAGAGGAAAATCACACTCAATGTGAGGGGAAAAAAAAGCCAATTTTAAAAAAATCAATTTAAATAAAAACCAATGTAAGAAAAGGTTTATTGGGATTGCACCTGAATCTGCTCCGAGGGGCAGGATCTGCCCAGGGTTGGATCACTCATTTTTTCCAGCATGTCCCATCTCAGGGGGGTTCTGCAGTCCCTCCGTTGGACAATCAGCCCCGTTCCCATTGGGAATTGTGGTGGGAGGAACTGGACTCCCACATTCCCTGCAGAGGAGTTTCTCCAGTGTTTTTATTCTTTGATTTGAGACTGGGAAAAAGAATATTCCAATTAATCTGCAGCTGAAGAGGGGGGTAAAGCCCACGATCCCAACACTTTTTTGGGCATCTGTGGCCAAACAACCTTTTTATTTCCAACACCCCTCCAAAATCTCCCTGGATTCGCTGGGAGAGGCTGGCAGTTCCTGCTGATTTGGGTCACCATTGGGTATCTGGGCTTTCCTCCCCTTCCCTGTTCTCTGGAGGGAAGTTGTTAGCACAGAGGAGGGGCTCAAAAGCTGGGATGTGCCTCCAAACTTCTCTGGGAAGGTTTTCCCAGCCCCGTTTCTGCCCCACAGGTGTCCCCAACTCCGAAGCCCAACAACATCCTGCCCCCACTCCCACTGTACGACCAGCCCCCCACCAGCCCCTATCCCAGTCCGGACAAGAGAGGCTCCCAGTACTTCCCAAGGTCTCCATCAGCAAATGGTAAGGAATTCTGGGATGGGAAAAGAGCCATTTCGGCCAAAGCATCGTTTGGAACGTTCACGTTCCCATGAGGGGGGAGGAGAAAAGGGCATTTCTGGAATGTTGCAGACCTTGCACGGGGTTAGTGAGCCCGAGAGAGTTAATTGGGGGATCCCCAGGGTGATTCCCCTGTTGGTTATTCCCACAGAGAACACCTTGGGTTCCGAGTGCCCGGGATTCTCCCAACCCCTCCGGATTCCCAGCGACGCCTCCTACGGCAAACTGCGACCTGTGAGTGGGACCCCAGGGCTGGGGTGGGGTGGGGGCATCCACAGTAGGGCTGGGACAGCCCCAGGTGGGTCATTCCCCATGTCCTGCCAATCCAGGGATTCCCTGAGGAACAGCAGTGCCTGGGATGAGCCCAGGGATGCAGGGAAAGGTTTGCTCCTCTGGCGCTGTGCTCGGGGGGAGCCCCGACCTCCTCCAGCCCTGTCCTGCCCTCCGTGGCACACCCACGTGTCCCTGTGAGGCTTGGAGCTGGGAATGGTCACCAGGGAGAAAATTCCAGCTGGAAGGGTGTAAAGTAGGTGTTGCTGGATAAACTCATAGAATCAGAGAATGGATTGGGTTGGAAAAGACCTCCGAGATCATCAAGTCCAACGCTTGGTCCAGCTCCAGTCCCTTTCCCAGATCATGGCACTCAGTGCCACGGCCAACCTCAGTTTAAAACCCTCCAGGGATGGTGAATCGCCCCCTCTCTGTGCAGCCCATTCCAATGCCTGGTCACGCTCTCTGCAAAGAATTGCTTTCAAAGATTCACCCTAATCTGGCAGAGCTCCAGCCCTGCCCCCTCATCCTATTGCTGTTCCCTGGGAGAAGACACCAACCCCACCTTGGCTGGAACTTCCCTTCAGGGAGTTGTAGAGAGTGAGGAGGTCACCTCTGAGCCTCCTCTTCTCCAGGCTAAACACCCCCAGCTCCCTCAGCCTCTCCCCACAGCACTTGTGCTCCGGTCCTTTTATCAGCCTCGTTGCTCTTCTCTGGACCCACTCCAGACCTTGGGGCACTGGGAGGGGATTTCTGTTCTTGCCACGTGGAAAAACCCCCAACAGAACTGGGGAAAAAAAGGTGGGGAGTTGAATCCTGTGGTTCGTCCCATTCCTGCTTTCCAGGAGTTTGCTGCACTGTGGAGTCTTTGGGATTACACTGGATTGGGGGATACATTTATTTCCAACCCCTTTGATTGGAGGGCTTTGGAATTGAAATTCCTAATGGAATCAGTACATTTTGTGTTGTCTGTGCTGCCTGGAAAACAGACACTTTGCCAGAGAAGGAAAGGAAGGATTTAATTCCTTAGAACTTGGCAAAATCCATCTCCTGGGATTAACTTGGGAGGTTTCAAAGTCCTAAACCAAACCATAATGTTTGTCTTTTCCCTGTCTTCTCAGTGAATGAGGTTGCAGAAAAAAAAACCCCAGCATTTTTGGATATTCAGGGAATATATTTTGAATATTCCAATATTAATATCCCAGTGAATTGGCCTTGGACACACAGGAGGCAGAGGCAGCACCTCATCATTCAGGGCTGAGATCCTGATTTCACAGTGACTTCCTTGTGGAACTCACTGATTCAGCTTTTCCATTTTGCACATCAGTATTTTCTTCCTGCTCATTGTCCTTCCAAGAGATTGCTGCCCCCATCCAAAGGGTTTCTGTTAACACTGCATTTTGAAGGTGTCCAGGATATCCAGTCCCTGCTGTTTGTTATGGAATTGCCCCACAATTCCTGATTTTTTCCATGGTGTCCCAAGAGCCCTGGCAGCACAGAAGGGTCCTGTGAGGAGCAGACAGGTCCGGCTGGATGTGGCAGAGTGGGGGAACAGCCCCGGGTGACAGGGGGGTCCTCCAGTGGGGAAAACAGCAGTCCCTGAGAGAAATTCCTTTAATCCGGGGAGAAATTCCAGGGAAAAGCACCAGCAGAGTCAGCATCTGGTGTAAATTCCAAGCAGCTGCCCGGGGTGGCTGTTCTTGCCCCAGTGGGGTGTGTTTGCTGCCCAGTGGGGTGTGTTTGCTGCCCAGGGGGATGTGTTTGCTGCCCAGGGGAGGCTGTTCCATGCCCAGGGGTGGCTGTTTGTGCCCCAGGGGGGTGTTTGCTGCCCAGGGCTGGCCGTCCCCTGGCAGTGACAGGCTGCCTGTGCTGTTGCAGGTGCGAGCAGCCCCACCACCCCCCACCCAGCCCCACCGCCGGCCCGCCGAGAAGATTGAGGACGTGGAGATCACCCTGGTGTGACGAGGGGCCGGGCAGGAGGGCTGCCCTCGAGACCAGACCTTTGTAGGCACCTTTGCATGAAGAAGACTCCGGATGGGGCGAGAGGCTCTGGTGGACTCGGTGGATTCCTCGCCGCGGTCGTGACTATTTCGTGCCTTTTGTTTGTTTGTTTTCGGTTTCTCTCCATGGGTTTTGCCTCTCCCAGCCCACGGCAGGCCAAGCAGAGGGATCTGCCTCGGGGGCAGGCTTGTCCTCCTGGCTGGAGACCGAGGGAAGAGGCTCCTTCGTGCAGCTTAGCCGTAGCACCCCTTCGCTCCCGTGCGTTAGTACAGTATATTACTGTCGCCATAGGAATGTGCTGGACATGGTGGATACGGAATCATCCCCTTGGAGGTGTCAATGAGATCCCGTGGAAGGGAAGAGGGAAGGGGAAAAAGAAGTCTAAAGGAGAGGCTGGCTCCTCTTTACCCCTGCAGAAAGGAGGGAGCGGGAGGACGAGCTCCTGGAGACGCTCCGCGGGCGCTCCCCTCGTGCCCGTGGCATTCCTGGTGCCAGGGGACTCCTGGTGCCAGGGGACCTGCTCTGGAGGTGCTGAACCAGTAGCAACGCCTTGTTCCGTAGCATAAACCTGAACTGTAAGTGGGGGTTTTGTCTAGACCTGGGCATTGAGCTGCTTTTTCTTTTGTTCTCTTAGCAGGTTGTGGGGATTTGGGTGGGGTTGTGTTCAAGTGTTTGGGTCACTCTTACCCCAGTTATTGCTGTGTGCTTTATTATCCGACCTTGGCAAGTGTCTTTGTCACCCGACCACCCGGCTTGGGGCAGAGGTGCCATTTCAGAGCATTTATGTGCTTTTAGTTGTTGCATTGGATGGTCCTGTAGCGTTTTCCCACGTGGATCCCATCAACCGGCCAAAGGCAGGGAGCCTGGAGCTCCCTGTGCTGCCTTCACACCACCTTGGTGCCCAACATCTGGTCTGCAGTTCCTCTCAGAAAAGAAGCAGAGAGGAAAAGGATTTCCGCTATTCCATCGGAGACCTCAGAAAAGGGAGCCTTGGTTTTTGTGGTGCTTGGGAAGAAAAGGGTTCTGGGCTTGGGGGTGGAGAGGGGCAAACGGGGTGAGAACAGGTTTTCCTTTGGGTCCTGACTGAGCTCCTGTCAGCAGCCCCCATGAGAGCAAAGACCAGAGGCATCCCACGTGGGTTTGGAGCTGTTCTTGTGGGTTCGCTCGTGTCTTCGTGGTTTGTTTTCAAAGCCAGTGCGTTTTCTACCTTTAGTTTACTAACAAGGGCTATTTTTTGAGGCTGCATTTACAAAAAAAAGAAACCCCAACTCATCTGACTTTGCACATACTTGTAAATCCCAGCCCAGACTGGGTCTCCTGTGCTTTCCAGGCTCCTTTCCCAGTGGGATCCTTACCCAAGAGTGGGGCTGTTTGAAGACAGCACCTCATGGACCAGTTCTGACATCAGTGACTGTCCAATGAAGTCTTTTTTTTTTTTCCATTTTTTTCCTTCTTTTGCACCTCTTGTCCTGTTGATCTGTTTGAGGTCTTTTTATGTGTATATCAAACTTATTCTTAAGTTTAAAAAAGTTTTTAAGAAAAAGATTTAACTGCAGATATTTGGAGAGATCCTCACAACGCAGAAGAAAAACCCAAGTGTTGCCATAAACATTCACTTTTGGTTCCTTTGGCCAGTTTTTTCTGTGTCCTTCATACCCGGACTTGGGGAAAATTCAGAAAATTTTATTTAAAAGGCTCTTTAGTTGTATTTTAAAATATTTTCTGTAAGAGCTGCTAATTTTATTTAAAAAACAAAAGTGAAAAACAAAAAAAAAAGTAAGAAAAGCTGTAAAAAGCTGCAAAAAGATGCCTCCTTTTTAACTATGATTTCTTCATACAGGGCATGTATCGGCCGGCGCAGCGTGTACAGTGTCAGCACACTGAAAGCAGCAGTTGCTTTCTTTATATTGGCTGTAAAAAGTTTGTATTTATTATGTATAAAAAGTTGAATAATTAAAAAAAAACGTGGAACTAAATGCAGGATGCTGTGGGGGTCTAGGGGAGGGCTGAGGGAGAACCTCAAGGCTGGAGATAAAAACCCCACCTGGACCTGGGTGGAGTTTTGTGCCCGGGCGAAGTCTTTTCCACCTGCTTAAAGTGAGTGGTAAACCTGCTTTGAAGGTGGGCTTTAAGAGGAACGAAATGGTGCCAGAAATGAAGAGCCAGAACAAAGCTCCAGTTATCGAAATAATTGCTTAATAGCCTGGATGCAATTAGGGTAATTGGGTAAAGAAAGCGAGGGAGAGTGATTGATAACAGCCCTTCAGTGTCATTGTCCCTTAATGGGCTTGATTTGCCTAATTGTGTGAGGAGTGTTCCCAGTACATCCCAAGCATCTCCAGCCTTAGGATCCCCCCTCCATGGTGGATTTGCCTTCCTGGGAAGAAGCCACCTGTGGTGACCACCCAGCTCCTGGCTGGGCTGGTCCTGGTTTCCCAGAGGTGGCCATTTGTGATCCCTCAGCTCCACGTGCCCATTCACTCCCTGGTTTTGGAGCCAAGACCCTTTTCCCTGCCTGAGCCTAGCCAACCTTTGCTGCAGGATGGCCTTGGGTCTTTAATCCCTCCACCTTTCAGTTCCACTCCTCACGTGAGTTCTCAGTTGTTGCCCCGAGCTCCTGCAACCTCTTCCTTTGAGAATCCCATCTTCTCCTGCGCTTTTTCTGTGCATTCCTGGTGCTCCCCCAGGAATCGGTGTCCTGCCTGGCTGCTTTGATCCCTTTGTCCTTTTCTTTCAGCTCCCTGCTCGTTGCATCTCTCCTTTTCTTCCTGCACCTCTCAGCTTGGGCTTCTTTTCACCACCACTACCCCTAGAAATGATGTTACTCCTCGAATCCACCAGCAGAGCAACTTTTCATTTATTCCATATTCACCAAGCCTCTGCTTTTTCCCCTTCCCTAAAAGCTGTGCTGTGCCCAAACAAGTGCTTCTGTGGTGGCATCTTTCCTGCCATTAACTTGGCTGATAGTTGCATGGAAAAACCTCTTTCCCCCTGAAGTGTTTTCCCAACTCCAGCTGCTGTTGCTGCCCAGTGGGAGATGGGCACGGGCTGGGCAGCACAGTGACCACTTAGGGGCAGAAAGAGGTGCTGGGACAAAACAAAAGCTCCAAAGGTTCTATTTCCTGCTTGGGAGAGTCAAAGAGGAGGAATCTGGAGAGGTGAGGCTCAAAGGCTGATCCCTGGAAGTCGACAGCAGGATCTCTGGGAGCTGGATGGCTCTGCTTCCCAGATTTGGGCTTTAAACTGAAGGAATGTAGTTACAGATGGGATAGTGGGAAGGAATTGTTCCTTGTGAGGGTGGGCAGGTCCTGGCACAGGGTGGGCAGAGAAGCTGTGGCTGCCCCTGGATCCCTGGGAGTGTCCAAGGCCAGGCTGGAGCACCCTGGGATGGTGGGAGGTGTCCCTGCCCGTGGCTGGGGTGGCACTGGATGGGCTTTGAGGTCCCTTCCAACCCAAACCAGTGTGGGATTGTGTGGTTTTCAGAAAGGATAATGGGACAGACCGGGCACAAGGCATGGGGTCAATGCCACTCTGTCCCTTTACTACAAACTGTGCCGGGTTTCTTTGGCTTCTCCTTCCCACGCAGCACAAGGATCTCTCACTGTTCACAGTAACGAGACAGGAAAACCAACCCCCCACCCCCTTTTCTAAATAAAGCCTTTCTGGCCAGCCTGGCTGCTCTGCAGCTGCCACTTTGCCCCTGCCTGCTTTTCCAGCAAGCTCCCTAAAGAGCCATAACCTGCAGCTCTCAGCAGGGCAGAGGCAGGAGCAGCAGGAAATGCACCTCAGCCAGTCTTTGCTTCCACTGAGCCTCCCGTGACGTGTGGAACTGGGGAGCCATGGAACATGTGTGGATCTGGGGAGTCATGGAACATGTGTGGATCTGGGGAGTCATGGAACACGCGTGGAACACGGGAGTCGTGGAACACGGGAGTCACGGAACATGTGTGGAACACAGGAGTCATGGAACACACATGGAACACAGGAGTCATGGAACACGTGGAACACGGGAGTCACGCCACACGTGTGGAACACAGGAGTCATGTAACAGGTGTGGAACATGGGAGTCATGTAACATGCCTGGAACATGGGAGTCACGTCACATGTGTGGAACACTGGAGTCGTGGAACACGAGAGTCTTGTAACATGTGTGGAACACTAGAGTCATGTAACAGGTGTGGAATATGGGAGTCATGTAATGTGGAACATGGGAGTCATGGAACGCACGTGGAATACAGGAGTCGGGTAACGTGTAGAACACAGGAGTCACATAACACACACGTAACATGGCAGTCATGTAACACGTGGAACACGGGAATCATGTAACAGGTGTGGAACGTGAGTCATGTCACACTCATGGAACATCGGAGTAATGTGACACGTGGAATATGGGAGTCACATAATATGCATGGAACATGGAGTCATGTAACATGCATGTAACGTGGAAGTCGTAACATGTGGAACATGGGAGTCATTTCTTTCAGAGAAACAGGTTGGGGTAATACATGTGGTACACAGGAGTCACGTAACACATGGAACACGGGAGTCGTGGACCATGAGAGTCACATAACGTGGAACACGGGAGTCATGGAACACGCATGGAACAGCTGCCCACGGCACGGAGGGGAGTCCCCACCCCTGCAGGGAACGTGCTCTGGGCCCCACGGAGAGGAGGTGGCTCCATTATAACGTTGGATCCAGGAGCTGGGAGCTCGTTCCCACTGGGGAATTTCCCCCTGGACAGCTCCTCCCGTGTCCCGCTGGCGGAGCGCTGGCAGCATCACCTGCGGGGTTGTTTCCAACACCAGTCTGGGCCATGCTGGAGTGCTTCCAGGGTTTTCATTTGGAAGTTGCTTTTATTCCTCTCCCAGATTTCCACCTTTTTTAATGGAGTGGTTTAGGGTCAGAATTTTCCTCCTTGAATGCACATTCACTGCAGCGAGCCGTGCTTCAGCTCCGCTGTAATTAGTTTTGCCTCCTGTAATTGCTACTCGTTTTCCCATTGTTTCCTGGAAGACGAATGCTTTTCCAGGTCTGGCTGCGCTGGGAATGCTGACAGCAGCTTTTGGAAATCCCACAGCACAGCCATTTGTCTTCTTTACTCGGCTGAGTCCTGCAGAGTGGGACGAATTCAGCTTCACCTCCGTGTCCCGGGCAAATTACTGCACTAATTAATTGCCCCGAGGCTGGGGGCTCCTTCCTGCTTAGCACAGGGAAGGGATGGAAGAGAGAGGGAAGCAGGGAGTGCCTGGACTTCCCAGGAAGGGCAGGGGAACGACCTTGGGGTGTTTGGGGAGGGCAGAGCTGAGGCTGAGCCAAGAAATTCCCACTGGGAAGGGAAACCAAACTGTCGGTGGTTCTAATGAAGCAGATATCCTTAGGGAATGGTGGAAACTCGGGAGAGGATTGCCCCAAACCTTGCTGGAAGGTGTTGTCTCCCCACAGATCCAAGTCCCCACACACGCTGTCACCCCCTTGGAGACTCCCAGGGTTTTGCTGAAGACAGGCATTCCCACCAGGATTAAGGAATATCCCAGCTGCAGAGCTGGAATTCCATGGACAGCAAGGACCAGGTGTGTGCAGGGTCGGGGATCCCTCAATGCCTCCTTGGGCTTTCCCATCACTGGGACCCTCTTTTGGATCAGAGCATTCCAGGATTCATTGCATCTGCCTCCAGTTTTCCCAAAAACAGAATGATTTGGGCTTTTGATGGTTTTAGTTCTTTTTTTTTTTTTTTTCTTTCAGAGAAACAGGTTGGGAGGGGGTTCTGCCTTTTTTTTCCCCCCCCCAACAATTTCCAAATATTAATCCTAACATTAATAAATATGGATTTTGGAGGCGTTAAAATTCCTGAGCTGAACAGAAACACCACATTTCACCGAATCACAGAATATCCCCACAGAATCATCCAAGTCCAGCTCCTGGCCCAAAATCCCACCATGTCCAAGCTGTCCTGGAGCCCTGGCAGGTCTGGGGCTGTGCCCACTGCTCTGGGGAGCCTGCCCAAGGATTCTGGAGAGGGATTCTTTGGGATAAGGAGAGATCTCCTGTTAATTCTGCTGGCAGAGCTGCTCTGAGCACCAGCAGGGAGCTGCTGCTGCTGCCTCTGACACCACCTGACCAGGCTAATCCCAGGCTGACGAGACAGTCTATTGATCTGAAGTCCTACCCGGGCATGGATGGAGATGATTCTGGGATATTGAGGGTCTTATTCCTGCAGAAAAACAGGCTCGGTAAAGACTTTCCATTTCTTTTTTTAGCCCCCGCAAAACGACTGCAGCTTGAATGTTTCATTTGAGATGGGAAGGGCTGAGACACTGAGGATCAGGGCTGCTCGGTGCTGGTCACGGGGTGTTTGTGCTGAAGCTGCAAACACGCTCAGGGCGCTCGGGCTGCCTCGAGCTCCCCCTCTCTTTAAAGAGAAGGAGGAGAAAAAAATAGGTGTTGAGTTTGCAGCTCTGCTTTTGCATTCTGGTCAGGTGTCTCCTCGCTCTTCATGGGTCTCTGGCAAGCTGGCACTTGAAGACTGTGCTTAATGTCCTAGAAAATAACCTTGTGTGGGCCCAGCAGCCCTGCAGTGCCTCGGGGATGGAGAGCTGCTGGCAGCAGGGCAAAGCAGAGAGCTGCTTCCTCCAGGCTGCCCAGGGGCCAGCAGCAAAGTGGGGCTGCTTTCCTGAGCCCCAGGAGGGAGAAGATTCCTAGCTGGAATCTTTGGAGCTCAGCTCTGGGACAGGGTTGGGTGGGTGTTCAGACCTTGTGCTGGCTTCTGCTGCAGCTCAGCACGTCCCCCCACCGGTTCTTGCCCCCAGTGCCCTCCAGATGTTCTGGAGGTGCCACCCACACCTCCAGGAGAAGGGCAGCATCTCGGGACTGTGCCAAATGCTGCTGGTGTTCTGACCCTGTCAGGCCGTGGGAATTATCCCTCTCCGCCTTGGAATCTTCATCCTGTCACAGCCAGGCTGGGATGGGCACTGCTCCTCTCATCCCACCAGGAAGGGTGTCCTGGGTTGTCCCACTGAATGTCCTGGGCTGTCCAAGTCCATGTCCTGGGCTGTCCCATTGGAGTGTCCTGGGTTGTTCCATTGGGGTGTCCTGGGTTGTCCCTCTCAGATGTCCTGGGCTCCTCCACCCTCCTGCACCATGTCCAACACCTTGCAACCCCAGCACGACGTTCAGGTCTCTGGATCCTCATGGAACATCCTGCTGGTGGGAGGAAAAGCTCCTCTCCAGGGATGGGGCAGCCACATCTTCTCTGCCCAACCTGTGCCAGGCCTTGCCACCCTCACAGGGAAGAATTCCATCCCAAAATCCCATCTATCCCTTCCCTCTTGGCAGTGGGAAACCATTCCCTGTGTCCTGCCACATCCTGCCATGTACACAGCTCCACCATGAGCTGCCATTCCAGGGAGTGTGTGGCAGAGCAGGGATGGCCTTTGCCACCAGCCTGACCTCAGTGCCCCCATCAACCATCCCAAAATGCTGCGTGGGGGCAAACTCAACCTCCTCCTTAACCCTGAGCAAGAGCTGCTGGCTGAAGCTGCTGGGTTTAGGTGACACCACCAGGCAAAGAACTCTCCTGGAAATGCCCAGGAAGGTTTCACTTTGCATCCCTCTCCCAGAGCCACAGGGCCAGGGTGTGAGCTGCTGGAATGACCTCTGTGAGCTGCTGGAATGACCTCCGTGAGCTGCCACTCGGGTTCATCAAATAGTAAAGAGCCCCCCAGTTTCCAGCCAAATTGCAGAGCCAGCGCCCCTGTTCCGTTTCCTGTTTTGAAAGGAAATATAAATTATTCCCTGCAGTGCCCCATGCCCTTGAGGGGAGTGCAGGCAGCGAGGCAAACTCGTGTTTGCTGGGCAGGAGCCCAAGGGGAAGTGTCGGGGTGATGGACCTGCCTGTGAACAGCCACTGAGACACTGCCAGCAATTCATCCCGGGCAATGGAGCAACAGGGCTTGCAGGGGAGTCTGGCTGGGGGTCAGAGCTGCCAGCCCTGCATGAAATCCAGGGAATAGCCAGTGCAGAGCTTCTATTTTGCCCACTTAGTTTAGGGGGGGGTTGATTTTCAAGCTCTGTGTTCTCCCAGGTGGGAACTCTCCTCCTGGAGGGTCACACACACACCTTTCCACGTCTCGCTGTTGCTGCCCCACTTTCCATCCTGCTCTTGGATTCCAGCTGCAGGGCAGGAGGTGGGATTGGGGCAGCTGGAAGCACAGCCCCTTCCTCTGCTGCTGCTGCAAGGTTTGCAGGACAGTCCCCCTGTCCTTGCCAAGCCAAGAAACAGTCAATCCTCCTGAGTGTGAAATGACTCTGCTCCTCCAGGCCACGTTCCCACTCCATCTCCCTCCACTTCCCACGTGGGAAGGAGCTCCTTGGACCAGGGCTTGGGCTCCACGATTTCTCAGGGAGTTTTCCAGAGCTGCCAGAGAGGAGTGAGTAACTCAATGAGGGGTTTGTACAACAGCAGCTGCTCCAGCTGCAGCAGGAAACTCTAATTCTGTGGCTCCTGCAAAAAAACCCCAGTCTGAGCCAGACTGCACAAATGCCTGACACGAGGTGCTTGCAATCCATCAGATGTCTGCCTGAGTTACCTTCCAGGACCACTCTCCAGCCACTCAATGCAAACTATCTCACCTTGTCCATCCCCAGCCAGGGTTTCATTCCCCACAGCTACTCCCTGGGTGAACTCCTGAGCTCTGAGGTGCCTGAGATGGAACTGCTGCTTGGAGGGAAGGACTTTGGGGTGGTTTTCTTTCCTAGGCTCCTGCACAACAAGGTGGTGGGACTCACAGCTGACCTGGAGGATTGACCTTGCTCTTGTTTCGTGGTGGGAGCTTTGGAGAAGGGCTTAGACTCTTGGGCACGTGGGACAGGCAGCCTGTCCCTCTGAGGATGGTGGTGGCCCACTTTTGGGACCCCTCAGAGGCCCTGTGGAGACATCAGCATCCTGCAGGCACAGGGTTGGATCTCGCGCCCTGTCCTATGCCCTGGGTCTCATCCTGGCTGGGCAGAACTGGTGGAAACCAGTATTTTGGATGGCTTGTGCTCAAATTGCTCTTCTTCAGGGCAGTGGTGCATTTTTATTCCTCCTCTTTATGGCTTGGTCAGTAACAACAGTAATAGTGCAATAGTGACCATTGGATTTCTCGGTGCTGGGAGCAGGTCTCTCCTTGCAGAGACCGTGTCCATCTCCCACAGCCCCTCCTTGCTGGCCTGCAGGTGACTGGGATCTGGTGAGCTCCATCCCGGTCCTCAGCCACAGGTCCAGGAGCCCCAACACGGTGGGATTGCTGGAGCTCTGTTGGAGACCATCCATTATCCCCAGGCCTTAGATTTATATCCAAACAGACCCCTTGGAGCAGCCAAGCTTCCCCTTAGCACCAACTGCACGTTCCTGCTTCCCGCAGCTCCAAGGAGAACAGCTGCCCTGCTGGGCACAGTGGGAAGGGGCAGACCCAGTGCTGCTGCCTCTCCCAATTTGTCCAGGGGCGTTTTTGATGGCCCCAAAGCCACTCCCTGATCCTTCCTTGGTGCCTGCAGGATCTCCCTGATCTTGCCATGTGGAAGCAGCAGCAAGGGCAGTCAGGGACTTCCCTGGGCAGGCTGTTTGTTCCCAGTGTCCCCAGAAAGCACTGGGGATCCCAAAATCCAGCTGGGAAAGCCTCTGGCTGCCTGGCCCCTTTTCTGGGAAGGGCTGCCAGCCCCTCCTGCCTGCTCTGAACAGGAGCCAGATTCCTGGGGGGAAAACCCTGGGATTCAGGCTTCATTGAGCCTGGCCAATGGCCCTCAGTGCCATAAACCATGTTGCTGTCTGGGCTGTGAATGGAGCTGGGGGGAGGCAGGACAGCTCCCGATTCCCAGACCTGCTCCAAGCTGGCATCCCCCACAGCGAGCAATCCTGCCACCACCCCCCTGGCACCTGCCCTGGGGGCACAGGGGGGGCTCCCTGGCGCTGCCAAGGGGGAACATCCCTCCTGTGCATCCATCCCAAGGGGTTTTTCCATCCCTTGGAGACTAAAGGGAGCTCCTGCTCCTATGGCCAGGCAGCCTAGCCCAGAATCCATCCCCTGCACCTGGGAGCATCCCCATGTGTCTCTGGGAACCTCCCTGGGCCGGGGCAGAGGGGACATTCCCTGGGGGCTGAACACACCGAGGCCTCACCCTGGCTCTGGTCCTTGATGCTGCCCCCGAAATGCTGACACGACACATAATTTCTCCTTAATAGGGCATGGAAAAGGCAACATGTCAGGGCCAGGCTTTTCCCTGCTGTTGTGCCTTTCCCTGTCTTTCCGTGATCCGGAAATACACTGGTTGAGCCCCTCCTGGGTAAACCCAGCCTTTTAAAAATAGAGATGCCCTTGGGCAGATGCTTCTTGCTCTGCACATGGTGTGTCCCAAGCTGGAAAGCAGCAGAGTGGGGGGGGTTTGTGCAGGTTGGGAGGGTCTTGCCTTGAAAATCATTTGGGAGCTTGGTTAAAATGACCTTGGGCTCAGATCCCTGCACAGAGACATCCCCAAATGATGGACACTGCTCCAAAACCCATGGTCCTGATGTTCCCTGGGGACAGGGTGCGGAATGTGCCCTCAGCATGGCCCAGTGGGACCCCCACATGTCCCCCTGAGTCTGGACACCCTTGTGGCCCCCCTGAGCAAGCCTTAAAGTGGCTCGAGCTCTCTGTGAGCATCTTAATAAATATATATATTTTTTATTTTTATTTTACTTTGCTCTGCTGCCAGGGAAAATGGGATACTGCTGGAAGGGAAAGCCAGGGAAGCTTTGCCCAGAGCTGGGGTCTGTCCTGCTCATCCTGGGGATGGGCCAGAAGGGCACTCCCACATGGTGTCCAGTGGAGAAACGCTGTGTCCATTGGTGCTCTGGGCCATCCACGTGGGTTAGGGACGGCTGAGGGACATCCCTGGCATGTTGGCTTCAGTGTCTGCTCATAAACCCTTTTCCCACCTGCTCTAAATCCTGGGAATGTGCAGCTCCGTGAAGTCCAGCTTCTCCAGTGTCCCCCGGAGGGGTCGGCTCTGGGAGCACGGAGGAGACACAGATTGGGGTGTGTGACAGTCTGGGGCTCGGGGCGGGTGCTGCTGGTGGCTTCTGCAGCACCAGGAAGGGACCAGCAGCACCAGCTCCTCTCCTGCCCTCTGCACATGGGCTGGCTTTGCCTCCCTGTCCAGGGATGCAGGAGGAGGAGGAAGGAGGAGGAGGAGCAGGAGCAGGAGGAGGAGGAGAAGAACAACAACAACAAGAAAAACAAGAAGAAGAAGAAGAAGAAGAAGAAGAAGAAAAACAAGAAGAAACACAAGAAGAGAAGAAGAAGAAGAAGGAGAAGAAGAAGAAGAACAAGAACAAGAACAAGAAAAACAAGAAGAAGAAGAACAACAACAACAAGAAGAAGAACAAGAAGAAGAAGAAGAAAAACAAGAGGAATAACAACAACAACAAGAACAAGAAGAACAAGAAGTAGTCCAGGAGTCCCATGGGATGGCCGAGCAGAGTCCTGGTCTGTCACTGTCCCTCAGAGCCACCCGTGGTCAGCCTGGCCACAGCCTGGCCACAGTCCTCATCCCTCAAGGAGACTCTGGGAAGGGATGGGTGGGACTGTAGCTCCTAATTTTGGCCAGGAGAGTGTCCCCTGGGAAACAGAGCCCAGGGATAACCCCTGGAGGAGCACGGGGAGGGAAGGAGGGGTCGGGGTGTTCTGGCAGCCCCCGAGGGAGGGCAGGGAGAGGGGGACAGTGTCCTGGGGACAGGGGGCACAGCCCAGCTGGGACACGCACGGGGGAACAGGAGGAGCTGCTTGAGGGCTGGAAGTGAGAGAAAGGGGAGTGTTTGGTGGCAGGAGGGGGCACAGCTCCTGCAGGGCTTGGCAAAGGGTGCCTTGGGCTGCCCCACCATCCCTCACATCCCGGGCAGTGAATCCCTGCGGGAAGGGGAGGAGGGAGAGGAGAGGCACGGAGCGACTCCCACTCAGGAATCCATCTCCACTGACATCTAGTGGCAAACCAGGCTTTGCCATGGAAAGGAGGAGAGCTGGAGCCCCCGGATGCTCCCCAGTGAGCATACTGGGATTCCCTGTGTCGGGCACCAGGGGGAATTCCTGCCGGGAAAGGGTGGGCTGGAATTGGAAGGGGCTCCCAGGGAGGTTTGGAGTGCCCACCTTGGAGGTGCCCAAGGCAGGACTGGCCGTGGCACTGAGTGCTCTGGGCTGGGGGACAGGGTTGGCATCGGGCACAGAGTGGGCTCAGTGATCCTGGAGAGCTTTTCCAGCCCCATGAATCCCGGGATTCTGTGTCCCTCCCAGGAAGCCAAGGAGCTCATTCCGATACGCTTTTGTCTTTATTCCCTGATGTTCTGGCTCCCTTCGGGGAGGTTTGCGAGGCAGGACTTCCCTCTCTGCCTCTTCCCAACCCCTGCCCGAGTGCTGTGGGCATTCCCATGGAATCTTGCAGGCTGGAAAAGGGTGTCGGGACCATCGAGTCCCACTGGGACCCGCGACATCTGCGGTAAAGAGCAGTTTAAATCCCTGCTTCCCAGCGTGGGTCATCTCCAGCCTTTGTGGTTATTGACCTAATAAATCAATCCCGATACCACTACAGAGAATTCCATTGGGACGGGACACAGGGAATGGCTTCCCAGTGCCCGGGGGGGGCAGGGATGGGGGGCATATTGTGAGTTACGGGACAACTGTTTAGTTTCTCTTCTTTGTCAAGACAATGTAAGTTATGGTAGAACTGGTTAGTTTCCTTATCCAGGTGATGGGAATTATGGTAGAACTGGTGAGTTTCTCTTCTTTATCAAGACAATATGACTTATGGTACAACTGTTTAGTTTCTCTTCTTTATCCAAATAATGTGAGTTATGGTAGAACTGGGTAGTTTCCTTATCCAGGTAATGGGAGTTATGGTAGAACTGGTTAGTTTCTCTGTTTCCCTATCAAGGAAATACTTGAATTATGGTAGAACTGGTTAGTTTATTTTCTTTACCAAGATAATGTGAATTATGGCACAACTGCTCAGTTTCCCCGAGCCCTTTTCAGGGAATGTGTTTATTACAGTGGATGGAACTGACACAATAAAGAAACATCTGTTGAAGACTGTTTATAATCACATTTTAAAATGTATATGTATATGATGTAATGAACATGTACGAGGTAACTGGATAAACCCCCAACCTGCGCTGTGTTTGGGATGGGGTTTTTGGGGAGCGAGGACTCCGCCCCATCCAGGGCACTGTTTGCTTTCACCATTTTATTCCAGAACCCATTTTGGGTCTGAGACTCTGTGTCTCGCAGTTATCTTATATTCCATACCATTAACAATACCATTCTAGTCCGCGCTTGCCGGACATGGCGGCGCGGCGCGGACTACATCTCCCATCATCCCCCGCTGCCCGCCCCACGTGATGACGCTCGGCCAATGGGACGCGGCGGCGGGCGGATATAGCGGCGGCGGCGGCGCGCGCCGCTCTCTCNGGGGCGGGGAGAGGCGGTGGTTGCGCGGGGATGGCGGCGGATGCGCGGGGATGGCGGCGGGGAAGGCCCCGGCGGGAACATGGCGGCGGCGGCGGCGTGAGGGGGGCCGGGCTGTGGGAAGAGCTCGGGGGTGGCGGGTCTGTGGGCCGGCAGGGCCTGTCCTGGGTGGGGAGGGTCGGGGTAAGGCTGTGAGCCCGCTAGTTCTTTAAATTACGAGCGAGTTAAAGCGTTCCCCGGGACTGCAGCGAGATGAGGGGTGGCTGCGGAGGTGCTCGGTGCTCCGGCCCTGCCAGGTGCCTGTGGGTGTCCCAAGCCCACGTTAAACCCGGTCTAAATCCGGCGTAAGGGGTAGCGGATATAGTATATTGGATCATTGGTGGTTTTCGGCGTTGTACACGCTCTGCCTGGTTTGGCTGGCAGAGGATGCTGTGCTGTTACCCAGGAATCCCAGAGTGGTGTGGGTTGGGAGGCACCTCAGAGCTCCCAGATGGGCCCATTTCCACCCTTGCCATGAGCAGGGGCACCTTCCACCTACACCAGACTTCTGCTGAGTCCTGGCAACTTCGGGGACGGGGTTTGCTTGCTCTCTGTGGGGGGAGAGACCCGTCAGGCCGCAGGACGGCCCTGGGGGTTGACTTGCCAGGGAAAAGAGCTTGACTTTCTGTTCGGCTCTCAGTTCGTCGCCGATGGCATCTTCAAAGCTGAACTCAACGAGTTCCTGACCCGGGAGCTGGCCGAGGATGGGTACTCGGGCGTGGAAGTCCGGGTCACTCCCACCAGGACCGAGATCATCATCCTTGCCACCAGGTAAGGGAGCTGTGCAGGGCTGGAGCTTCGAGGGATGGGTGTTGTCCCACGAAGGACATGCTGAAGTGGTGCTTAACGACCTCTGCTCCTCACTGGGGTGGACCCGGGGCATACCTGGGGCAGCTTTGCTCAGCTGGGCTGTTCTTTTCCCCAGGACTCAGAATGTCCTGGGAGAGAAGGGGCGCCGAATCCGGGAGCTGACGGCGGTGGTGCAGAAGAGGTTTGGGTTCCCCGAGGGAAGCGTTGAGGTAAATCTGCCTCTGGGGGCAGCTGGGTTTGTAGTGGCAGCACGGGGGCAGCTGAAGGCTGGGTTAACTCCGGGTGTGTGGAACCTGCTCTTCGTGGTGTCGGAAGTGCTCTCCTTTCAGCTGGTTTCCTCTGTTTCACAACAAGGAGGGTGCAGATAAAACTTTGTAAATTTACCTGTAAATATTTTGTAGAGGGTGCTGTCGCTGTATTTGTTTGCATTTTTTCGATGCTGTTCCCCTTGTGAAATTGATAATACTGCTGTCCTTACAAAGAAGAGTTTTTGGTGCTTTTGGAAAATAGAAAGTAGTTTTTGATCTTTTACTGTTTGAGATGTTTCCCTGGTTTTTTTATTGGGGTTGGACTAAATGTCCTTTAAAGGTACTGTGCAACCCAAACTATTCTGTGATCTTATAAAATCTACAACAAATCTAAAATCAGGGAGTGGGGGGGAGTGTGTGTTGTGGGATGGTGCTCACATTTATTCCTGCTTGGCCAGTGTTGCTGGATCCCATTATACAGGAGAGGTTGCTGGTTGTCTCCAGCAAGTGCTTAAACATACACCACATTGGGAATAATGAGTTGGAATGTCTGCTGCCTCTGAACTGTCAGACCTTGGTCTCTCTGAGATGTTGGATGTAATACATTTCACTCTCCCAGCTTTCCAAAATCAAAGCTTGGCTGGATTTTGAGTTTGATCCTTAAGCAGACTTGCCTGACTGATGTGCTGAGCAAAGCTCTTGTGTTTGGCTGGAAACCTCTCTTCAGTGATCCCTTCTGGTTTGAGGCTGTTTGACACTGGAATAGTGTTCTGGCTTCCCATGGAGTGTCATGTGTTTGCCTCAGCCCTGCCAGGAGTAGCAGACAGGCACCAGGGCAGTTCAGAGAGTGGAGTGTCCAGGGATAAAGCTGCTGCCTGTATATGTGGAAGGACTGACTGACCTGGGTGTAGAGGATGGGGCATGGTGTAGAATAATTCCTGTGTTCTGTGGAAGTGAGATTTACTGGAAACTTGCCCAGAGAAGTTGTGGCTTCCCCATCCCTGGAAGTGTCCAAGGCCTGGTTGGATGGGGCTTGGGGCACCCTGGGCTGGTGGGAGGTGTCCCTGCCCATGGCAGGGGGTGGGATGGGCTGGGCTGAGATGGGCTGTAAGGTCTCTCCCAAGCCAGCCGATGCTGTGTGTGTGATGTCCCACCCCAAACTCTCTGTCCCTGCAGCTCTATGCTGAGAAGGTGGCCACGAGGGGCCTGTGTGCCATCGCCCAGGCCGAGTCCCTGCGCTACAAACTCCTTGGAGGCCTCGCCGTGAGACGGTGAGTAGAGCACCCCATAGCCACCTCTCACTGCCACTGCCTGGCTCGGGTGTCCCAGCTGCAGCCTGAGAGCAGACCAGCTTGTGTGTCTGGCCCAAGACTTGCATTTGTCCCTTTGTGGATGGGGGTGGAGGAATGAGGCTGTGGCTGAGGTGACAGGGCCCTGCGCTCAGATCCCTTCGGTGATGATGCGATGACGAGTCAGATGCAGGTGGCTCTGGCTGAGGGACTTCTGCGGGGTCACGTTCTGTGATGCTGCACGAGGACCCTCAGCAGGAGCCTCCTGGCACCAGTGAATGATCTAGAGGCATTTGTCTGAGAAGGGCCAGGGAGCTGCACCCCTGACATGGGTGGACTGTTCACCCTCAGCTCTGGAGCCATTCCTATGTCACTATTGCTGTTCCCTGTTCCTGCAGGGCCTGCTACGGCGTCCTGCGCTTCATCATGGAGAGCGGGGCCAAGGGCTGCGAGGTGGTGGTGTCGGGCAAGCTCCGAGGGCAGCGCGCCAAGTCCATGAAGTTCGTCGATGGCCTCATGATCCACAGCGGAGACCCCGTCAACTACTACGTCGACACGGCCGTGCGCCATGTGCTGCTCCGGCAGGGTGAGAACCTGCCCGGCTCCCTGGGCCCCCTCAGCCAGGGCAGGGCAGCTCCTGCCCTCCTGTCCCTGCAGGGTGGGGTGGGAACTCATGGGGAGGGTCTGCTGCTCGGCTGACCCTGCACAGTGGGTCAGTTCTGCTGCCGTGGGGGCTTCAGACTCTGGAAATCCTCTTTGCAATTAAACTCTCGCTGTAGAGTTTGAGCGTTACGTGGGAAGGAGAACTGCCTTTGGGAATGGGAAGTGAAGGGGCCTTCAGCACCCAGTGGAATTTTCTGTGGTCACCGTTCTGGTGGTGGGGTTTGAATGTTTCCACTTGAGAATGTGGCTGTAGATTTTCCAGATACTCTCACTTGTGTCCTGTGGCCTCTGAGGTAGGTAATAAATGAACTCAGAAATGCAACACCTGTTGGTTGGGTGGAAGGGCTGTTGGCAGTTTGGATCCTGGCTTTCCTGGCTCCTTGGGATGGGCAGAGAGAACACAGGTCCTACATAAAGAGCAAGTGCCAGACAGTTTTACCCCTTAGCTGTGCCCTGGCAGGTTTTCCCAGCTAAACCTGCTGACATATGCTCCTGCCCCTGATAAATCACAAGTGACCTGAGCATGTTAACTGGCTGTGGGCTGTTCTGGCACAGCTGCTGGTGTAGGGACACCAGCACAGACAGAGCTGCTCTCCACCCTCCCTTCGGTGATGATACGATGACGAGTCAGAAGGGATGGCCTTGTGTCATTGCAGCCTGGTCAGTGCCACGTTCTGTGGGGCTGTGCTAAGGCTGCCTTGGCCAGGGCGTCCTGCTTATTGGATGATTTAGAGGCATTTGTCTGAGAAGGGATGGGGAGAAAAAAACAAACAAAAAAAAAAACCAACAAACCCCACGTTGAAATTGCCTGGGAAAATGAGCTGAGTTATCCTGGGAAGAGGACAGGGTTTAAAACCAGGGTTAGGGTGAGATGGGGGTACAACTGCAGTTCCAGGCTGCACTTAGCAGAAGCAAGGAGTTGGATAACTCTGGATATTGCCTGAATTTACAGTGCTAATGTAAATTAGCAGCAGTGAGATTTTAAGCTCCAGCCTATGTTACAGTGCTGGCAGGAGATACTTTGTGACCTTGGTCCATGTGAACAAGCGCAATGACCCTCTGTGTTGCCACTTTGCAGGAGTGCTGGGAATCAAAGTAAAGATAATGTTGCCTTGGGACCCAAGTGGAAAGATTGGCCCCAAAAAGCCTCTGCCAGACCACGTCAGCATCGTGGAACCCAAAGAAGAGATCTTGCCCACCACCCCCATCTCAGAGCAGAAAGGTGGCAAACCAGAGCAGCCAGCCATGCCTCAGCCTGTGCCCACTGCCTGAGGGTAAGTGCCTGTTGGCTGTGGGAGGGAGGTTTCCAGGAGAATCCGGGTGGAAAAGGTGCCATGCCACCAAAAACGCTGTCATGTAGCTGGGATTCTGGGAAGACAGGCTGGGTTGGGTTTGAGCCCTGCCCTGGGTGAAGGGGATGTGGTTTAAGGCACATGGCAAAGCAGCTTCAAGGGAAGAGGAGGTCATGGATCTGAGAGGGAATACCCCTGTCCAAGTGCCCTGTTCTGTGTTGTCCAGCATGGATTTGGGAATCTTGGGTCTCAGTTGGAGTGACTTGGGAGATAACATGTTTGAGAAGGCTTCGGTGCCCTGGATGTGTTGGCATTGTCCCACCTGCTACCACTGTGCGGGTACCCCCTAAATACCCACCCTGCCCCAGGATCCAGTTTGGGACAGTTTTGGAAGCCATTAAATTAAGCACAACGTGTAGACTGGTTTTGTAAGGAAGTAATGCCAGTTTGAAATCCTGTCAAAGAATCTGACTGGCAAGACCTACCTTGGTGGGAAAAGGGGGATCACTGGCCAAAATGCAGGCAGTGAGAGATTCCATTTAATTTGGAAACCTGGAGCCAGTTTGTGTGTTCCATGTCTGAGGTAGGGCAATGGTCATGGGAAAGAGTTTGCCACCAGTATTTTGTTTTTTGTTGTAGGGTTTGTAACATGTGGAAGCAGAAGCTTGGCTGTCCTGGAAACATCTCTTAATAAAATCACAAAAGACAGTGTTTGTGAAGGTGCTTTTTCTTTTTGTGCAAGATACAGTCCAGGAAGGCCTTGCTCCCACTTCTGGTATGGAAGGAATTCTGTTGCATTTCTTCCAGCTTGTTCCTTGTGAAATGACCTTCACCAGATCGTGATCCAGAGTGGGGGTAAAATGCTGATTCCCAGGCAGAGCTGGAGCAGCAGTGCCGTGGTTAGAGGGTCGTGACTCTCAAACACTCCTGGACTGGAGTACTGGTGGCTCTTCCCACAGCCCAGGGCCTTTCCCAGGGTTCCCGCAGGGGGCGCTGGAGTGGTTTGTACTGAATTCTGACTAATTACGCTTAATGCTTTTCTCGCCTCTGTGCAGGCACGGCCCTGGGCAGTGGAACTGTGTTTGGGAAGAACTTCCCTCTGTAGGAACATCTCTATTCCTTACAGGAATAAGAGCTCCTTTTAGGGTCAGGGAGCTTGAGGTGGAGTTGTGGCTGAGATCAAAAGTGACTCTCTGGATATCAAACCCATGCTCAGCTGTGAGAACCGGAAGAGATGCCTCCCAAGAGCTGTTGGATGTGCAGGGTGAAGGTGTTCAGAGGTGGAGGAATTCTGAGCCTGTTTGGTGCATTAGCAAAAATTGTATCAAAAGCTTTGTTGCTTAGGAACAGCTCTCACTGCCAGATTTCCATTTCCAGGAGGTGACTGGAGGAACTTGGGAGCTGGAATTTCAGTCTGCTGCTGTCAGGAAATGGTCTGTGTGGCTGAGGAAGCCTTTCCTGTTCCCAGGTTCCTGGGAATGTGGTGGATGTCACAAACATGTGCCTTCTCAGGGTGTGAGTGATTTCAGGATTCTGTGTACATCTTTCAGTGGAAAGTTTGAAAATTTAATACATGTTTAGGAGTAAGTAGTACCAACATTAATTATTGATATCTTTAAAATTTGAATTTGGGAAAAAAACCCTGGAAATATTAAAAGTTGACAGATGAGCTTTGTCACTTCACCAGAGCAGGAAATGTGTGAAAGCTGGAAGATCTGAAGCAATAAAAAGTGACACAGCTTTGTATGTTGTCTCTAAATTCTTAAAACACCCCAGTGTGCTGGAAATTATCCCATAGTGGTCAAGATGTTTTCCCTTGGACAAAGAACCAGGAGGAGTTAAAGCTCAGGGAACCTTTTAACTTATGTTCAGTATTGCTATTCCAGAGTGAGTGTTGGATCCAAAGATGCTGGATACTTACAGTTCCAGGAGAAACAAATTCCAAGTCAAGTGAAAAGCTGACCTGTTGAAAGTGTGGGGTTTTTTTCAGGATTGTCACATCATGGGATTTCATCTGTTGCTGTCCCTGAAGTCTAATTTTTCTCCATAATTACATTAAGAAAGGTGTCTCAGGGTTCAGGATGGCAAGGAACCTCCCTAAGTGTAAGAGTCTCCACCCAAACTGCCAGAGAGTTTTCCTTGAAAAAGTTTTATTGCAAAATTATACAACTGTCACTGTGTGGCACAAGAACAGACAATAGGAGCCCTCAGACACCTGCATCCCCACGATGCAAATCACTCCCAACATCCCACAGTGTGTTGCTGCCTTGCCCACCCTTTTCCCCCCTCCCCATCCTCCAGAGCCTTCTGCAGTGTGTGGGGTCAGTGCTGACTCAGCGGGACGTGTCCGGGCTCTCCGGGCATCGGGTGCCTCCCAGCACAGCAGGTAAGGGGGCAGAGGCACTGCTGGCCGCCCAAGGCAGCAAGGGAAGGGGCAGGGGAATGAAAAGCAAGCCAAGCCATGTATTTGCTCCGTGGTTGAAGGCACTTGCCCTTGGGATGCAGAGATTTCCCCCACTCCAGTCAGCTCTGTTTGCCTTGCAGGCTGTCTCAGTGCGTGGCAAGGCTTACCTGGCAGGGCTGGAAGAGGGATCACATCCATTTCTTTTTCTAACAGCACTTACCTGGTGATGCCATTTACAAAGAAGTTGGGAATAACCTCCAAATCTAGGCTGGCTCAGGCTGTGGAACTTGCTAATGGTCAGACATAAATAACTATAAATACATTTGGGTTTGAGCCATCCCTTCTCCAGGCCAGCAACCAGGGAGCTAAAATAGCAGGGAGCTGCAGCAGAGGAGCTCTGGGAGGCCAGGTAAGGGCAGCTCTGGGTTTAAACATGGCACTGCACCCAGGAGGGCCTTGGGGGAGCTCCCAGGGGAGCTGACTGGAACCAGCCCTGGTCCTAACTGGGATAACCCTCACAGGGGAATTCCTTCCCAGCCCTACTTGCTGCTGCAGGAGCACCAGGACAGGTGGAGTTCTCTGCCTGGTGTGAGGGGTGTTGAATTCCAGGTGTTGGCCTTGGTGGTCCCCAGAGAGCTGGAGTGTTGAAAGGACCTCAGGTATAATTTTCTAGGAGCCCACCCCACCCTTTGGCCTCTGAGTTCTCTGTGAAGGGCTGATCAAGCTGGCTTTGGTGTTCTGCCTGAGGGTGAACTGCTGTGGTTGAAGCACCCAACACCCCCCCAGCCTGGGTTAGGCAGGGCAGAAGGGCACAGCTCCATAACATCTCCCTTCTCCAGCTGTCCCAGTCCTGCTCTGCTCCCGAGGCCACGGACTGCACAACTGGCCCTTGGTGCTACAAACCACTGAGGAGAGAAGAGAGAAGCAAGGAAGCAACCAGAGCAGCTCTGCAGTGGTGCCACGGGCCATGCAAGCAGGAGAAAAGCAAGTGGCAGGGAGAGGGAAGCATTTGGGATGAAGAGAGGGTGGCGGCAGCAGCAAGGTACTGAGCAGGAGGCTTAACTGGTGCAGGGAGGAGCATCACACCGAGGATGCCAGCACCCTTCCACTCCCGGTGCCCCTCTTGTGCCAGGCTCCCCTGATCCTCTCCGGAGGTGGGTTTGTGCAACAAGGACTTGGGGGTGAGGTAAAGTGTCTGCTGGTCTCTCATCACAATGCACCCTGGTCTGAATAGCACCCATGTTCGAGAAGGATACAAAAGAGTGTGTCCCCTTTTTGAGATCGCCCGCTACAAACACACACAAACCAAAGCTCTGGGAAAAAGTAACAAAGAAACCCACAAACCCAGCCAAGCAACTACAGCTCATCCCGCATCTTGTCACCCTTGGGCCTCACGAGCCGGCCGATGAAGAGGATGGAGTTGGTTTTCGTGTCCTTGATCATGAAGATGAAGGGGTGGTCAGCATAGAAGAGCTTGGGGTTCCTCATCTCCTCGCGGCCGTAGATGTCGGCGTCGTAGGGGTTCCCGTCCGTGTCCCACTCCAGAGCTGCGGCGTGGAACACGTTGGACAGGTAAAGGTCCTTCTTGCCAGAGATCTTGGACAGGTCAGCCTTGCTTTTGTCAATGGCTTCCGTGAGGCCCAGACCACCCAGGTGTTTCTAGGAGGAGAAGAGAGGTGAGCGACCCTCCCAGAGATGGCACAGCACAGTCCTTCCCAGCCACGGCTGCTGCAAGGATGGCAGCCCATCATCCCACCGTCTGTCCTTCTAGCCTGAGGAACTGTTTTCCTTAAGGACCTCCCTTACCTGAAGGTCGTGGCTCACTTCCAGGACGACTTTCGGCAGCGAGATGGCCACGGATCTCTTCTTCATCTTGCCAGCCCAGGTCTTTAGCTGCTCCTTGTTCAGCAGCTTCTCGACCCTCTCCAGAGGCTCCACGTGGTTTGGCATGATGAAGATCATGCTGGAGAGCTTGTGAGCGAGTGGCATCTCAACCACCTGGAGCTTCTCTGCCTCATCATCGTAGTAATTGTAGAGACCTGGGAATCAGAAGCAGGAAACGGTGAGATGTGGAGCAGAGGCAAAGCTACACAGACCTTGTTGGGAATGCACCCCGGATCTTCCCTTGACCAGTGAGGGGGAGGTGAGTCTGGATCATTTTGGGAACGGGTCCAGCACTGCTGGAGTTGGCTGAGGCTCTCACTGGTATGGTGAGCCAGGATTTGTTCCTACCAGCCAGCAGTAATCACAGATTCTCGGCTCAGAGAGTCTGAATCTGCCGAACAAGCACACCGGGCTTTGTTCTCCCCTATTCCCACGAGGCCAGAGAATCTGGGAAGCAGCTGGACAGCTGGGCATGGGAGCAGCCACCAGCACAACTGGGTTGCTTCTGCTGTGGGGCAGGTGTGCAGCTCACCTGTGCGGTGCATCATGGGCACTCCCACGGTGTAGGAACGGCTCACCATGAACCCACGGTTGTCCACCATCTTATGATGGAACTTCTCGTCCCAGTGAGCTGCAGGAGAGAGAGAATCCAGTCAGAAAAAGGAATGGCTGCTAATTCCATGCTCTGACAAAGAGCCTCCAGCAGACAAAGGATTTGTCCACCATCCCTTTGGGCTGCTGGATGACCTTGAGGGCCCCTTGCAACCCAAACCCTCCCACGGTTCTGTGTGGGTTTCGGGCCACCCGTGCCAAGGACTGCAAGGCGGAACTTACGCTTGAAGAACATGGCATTGACGATGAGGGCACCATCCGTCTTCTCCACGTCCTTGGTGACCTCGGGCAGCTTCCCATCCGTGGTCCGGGCCGCCCACTCGTTGATGGACTTCAGGGCGCTCCTCTTGTCGCGGAAGTTGATCTTGGAGTGCTCATAGTTGTAGTGCTTCTTGCTGCTCTGGACGAAGTCGTCGGCGAAGGTGATGGAGGCGGGCCCGTAGAGGCGGCTGCCCAACTTCCAGGTGACGTTGCGGGCGCTGCTGTTGCTCAGCTCGCTGAGCAGCTCGGACAGCCCGCTGTGCACGTACTCGTCGTTCAGCTTGTCCGCGCTCAGCACCGCCTTGGCCTGCGACGCCGTGCCCGCCTTGCCCCCCAGCGACACTAGGCCCAGGGAGGAGGCCACCACCACGGGCGACAGCAGGATGTTCTCCATGTCCTTGTCCTTGGCCATGGCGTGGTAGAGGTTGAAGGCCAGCGTGGTGCTGCGCTCGGCCAGCGTGGTGGCCTTGTCGCTCAGCTTCCTGTCCTCTGAGGGCACGGCCGCCGCCAGGCCACACAGGGCGAGCCCCAGCACGATCCACATGGTTCTGGTGGCTCCCAGCTCCTGCTGGACAACAAGGACCCGCCGTCAGCACCAGCCCAACCCTTCCTGGAGCACGCAGAGACCACGGGGCTCTTCCGAAGAAACCCACTCGGTGGTTCCAATAACAGGCAGAGCACCCTGGGGTGCAGCAATCCCAAATCCACGCTGGGATTGCCTCTTCAGGAGCCCAGGCTGCACTCCAGCAGTCAGAGCCAGTGCCTTTGGAATGGAATTCCTTTTGGAGGAATCTGACTGTATTGCTATTCATGGACAGCTCAAGGAGGGACCAGGGACTGGGAGCAACAGGTATGTCTGAGCTGATCTCAACAGGGCAAGGGGGAATGGCTTTAAAGTGAAAGAAGGCAGGGAGAGATGGGATAATGGGAAGGAATTAATCCCTGTGAGTGTGGGAGGCCCTGGCACAGTTTGGGCAGAGAAGCTGTGGCTGCCTCATCCCTGAAGTGACCAAGGCCAGGTTGGATGGGGCTTGGAGCAACCTGGGTTGGTGCAAAGTGTCTCTGCCCACAGAATCCTCTGCCCTGGTCAGGAGAAGCTGAAAGCAGGATGTTTCTGCTATCAGGGGACACACAGCAGTGTTGCCCCTTGATCCAGGGGGTACTGCAGTCAGGGAACAGGGACTGTCCTCTCCCGGACCAGCTGGTCCCCAAATCCTCAGCTTCCTTAGCCCTAGATGGAGCACATGAGCTTCCACCAGGCCAAGTCACACGGGCCCCTTGAGAAGATCCAACACTGCCTGCTCAGCTCTGTTGCACTTAGTTTGGCCTGTACAGCCCTGCCAGGGGGGTACGGGAACAGAGGGAGGTGGTGGAGCCTCATTTTCCACACCCCACAGTTCATGCCTCAGGCATCATCCCAAAGTAGGTGCTCCATCCCCAACAAGGGCTCCGAGCCACCACCTTTGCCAAATCTCCACACTGCTCATTCCCAAACACCTTGAAAACTCTTTGGGACTCATCCCACCCTCCCCCAGGGCTATAACCTGTCCCCACACCTTCCCTCCCTCCTGCCTTCCTGCTGCTCCCAGCAAACCTTCCTGGCGGCAGCTTCAATTCCACTGCCTTCAGCTCTGAGCGAGGACAGGCTGTGCCATGCCCAGGGGTACGGGAAGATCCCTTCCCTGGTGGTCCTCTCCCTCCAGCCCTGCTCCCGGCCAGCTCTGAGGCCGCTCCTGGAGCGGGGACACGGGGCAGAGCTGCAGAGGGGGCAGCTCCAGGGTTAAAGGCTCCAGAGCAGGAAGCGAAGGGCCCGCTGGGATTACACATGGAAGGAAACGCGCAGCCCCCGGCAGAGAATACGCAGCTGCAACGGGATCCACTGTCAGAGTGGGAATTGCATGGCCTCAGAGAGGGAGGCGATTCCTAGCCTAAAATCCTCTTGGGAGCAAGCCCCTGGGTTACAGGGAAGAGCCACCCCGGCCACCTAAAGAGGAAATCCCTGTGCGTCAGGCTGAGACCTGCCCCGGCAGGCTCTGAAAGCGCAGACACCTCCAGCACCTCGGGGTAGGGGGGGCTTCCTTTGGGGCTTTCGATCGCTAAAGATACCTTGAAACTCTTTCATAGTGAGGTCAGCGCTTGCCTTTTCCGCTCTGAAAGAAAACAAGACACGGGGCAGTTCTCCCGCGAGCAGGGCCGGCTCATCCTCAGCTCCCAAAAGCCTCATTCCTGCGGGGCTGTGCAGGACAGAGGCACGTCTTGCCCATTCTTGGAGATGAGCGGTGAATCCTCAGCCCAGGGTGGAAGCGGAGGGAATGCAGGGAACGCACAGCCCAGCCCTGCGAAGGGGCCGCGCAGTGCCAGCGTGGCACTGCAGGGACCCGCCGTCCTGCGGCCCCCGCCCCGGCCATCAAAGGACCAAAAAAACCCCCAAAAAACAACAGAGGCCATTGCGGGGATGTGACACTCGGCCAAGGTAAGGTTTGGGGGTCCTGTGCGGGAGAGCTGTGCCCGCAGGATGGGCTGGGGTCCCGCAGGCTCCCCGGCTGCGCTGGAGCGGCGCTGGGCGCTGCTCCAGGACCGCTCACACCCGATCGGAGCTTCCCGTTAGCCCTCTCTGCTTTTTGCCACGCCCTGAAAGTTGCTCCTGGGCGCAAAAAACCAGGGGTGCAGCTTCGCTACGAGCGCCTCTGGCAAACCGGAGGTGATGGGGGGCGGGAGGGGGTTTTTTTTTTTAATATATTTTCTTAAAAATAACACAGAACCAGCTCATGGGGAATCTGGACCCCACCACATAGTCCCCACTTCATCCCAATGCAACCTATGCCCCATGCACCCCCTTTTCTCATCCACCACCTTCCCCCATGCGATATTCCCCCCTTTTCCCGACTTTTTTGCCGACCAGGAGGATGCAGGACCCCCAATCCCCCCTCATCCTGCCGCGATCACCCCCCGGCCCCCCCGGCTCGGGGTCCCCCCCTCTTACCTACGGGGTCGGGACGCGGCTTTGCTCGGCTCCCCTGTTGCACCTCCCGGGCGGGCGAGGGGGTATATAAGCGGCCGGCGAGAAACTTCTGGAAAGTTGGGAAAAACCCTCTCAAAAACTCTCGGGGAGGGAGAGGAAGGGGAGGATCCGTCCCGGCTCTCCCGACCCGCCGCCAATGGCGAGGGAGCTCCGGCCCCGCGGCCGCCGGAGGGGGGTCCGGGGGATGGATGGGGGGGATGCGCCGGCCCGCCTCTGCCTGGCCCCGTCCAGCCTTGGATGTGGGGTGGCTAGTCCCGGCCAAAACGCTGCTTCGGCATTTTTACGGGGCTCTGGGGCATCTTACTTCCCTCCCCCACATCTCCTGCAGCTGGAGGGGTCGTTGGCACTGGAGGCAAGGGGTGATATATCTAATTGGTTTTTTTGGGGTGCCGTCGTCCCCGAGGTCAGGGGTGAGTCCAAGGGCTTCAGCCATGACCAAAGCAGTCACAGACACTGAAATGTTGAACATCTGCCCCTGGTTCAAACCACATCCCACCATCTAAAGTGTCCCTCTGACTGGTGACACCCAGGGGAGATTTTAGAGCCCCTTCAAGTGCTTAAAGGGGCTTCAAGAGAGCTGGAGAGGGGCTTGGGACAAGGGATGGAGGCACAGGACACAGGGAATGGCTTCCCACTGCCAGAGGGGCAAGAGGAACTCACTGTGTCAGCACGATTCCTTCCTGGAGCACTCAGAGACCCCAGGGATTTTTCCAAGGAAACCCACTCGGTGGTTCCAATAACAGGCAGAGCACCCTGGGGTGCAGCAATCCCAAATCCACGCTGGGATTGCCTCTTCAGGAGCCCAGGCTGCACTCCAGCAGTCAGAGCCAGTGCCTTTGGAATGGAATTCCTTTTGGAGGAATCTGACTGTATTGCTATTCATGGACAGCTCAAGGAGGGGCCAGGAAATGGGAGCAACAGGTATGTCTGAGCTGATGTCAACAGGGCAAGGGGGAATGGCTTTAAAGTGAAAGAAGGCAGGGAGAGATGGGATAATGGGAAGGAATTGATCCCTTGGAGGGTGGGCAGGCCCTGGCACAGGTTGGGCAGAGAAGCTGTGGCTGCCCCATCCCTGAAGTGTCCAAGGCCAGGTAGGAGCAACCTGGGCTGGTGGAAGATGCCCTTGCCCATGGCAGGGGTGGGACTGGATGAGCTTTAAGGTCTCTCCTCACCCAAACCATCCCGGGGTTCCATTACTCCGTGGAGACAACCTGCTTTACTTCCCAGGGACCTGAATGCCAATGAGAGGCCCCTGGTGAGCTCCTCACACTGCTGAACTCCAGAGGCTGCTTTGGACCCTCTCCCCCCTGCCCTGACACCCCTCTCTCCTCTGCCCCAGCAGCTGGGTCCGATGGGGCTGTGAACTCCTTCCAAATCATCCCCTCCACACTTCCAACCTCCTCCCTGCCCACTGGGGTGGGATCAGCAGCTCCCTCGGGCTCTGTCCTTCCTCAGTGAAACCCAGTGGGGAAATCCTCCTGCCTAGCAAAGTAATGCAGTTTAGAAAGGCAAGCATTGCCAGTCCCCAAGCCCTGGGGAAGGGATTAAATGCTCCTGCACCCCGTGCCAGGTGGCTGAGAGTTCTTGCAGCAAAATATGTGCCCTGGAGAGGTTTCTGTGCTGAGTCAGAGCACTGAACACCACTCAGATCCAAGTTTTAAACCAGCATGGGATTGTTTTCATGGCAATCTGGGATATAGGGGTATTGTAGGACCACCCAGTCATTCAGCACCTCAGTGATGGTTCCATTGACATGTCTGTGTCTCCCTTTTAATCACCCTGTTATTTCATTTTCCCCCCTGGTTTTGGCTCTGCAGGTTTTCCCTCTTCCCTCTGCAGACAGAGCTCAGCAGGTTGTTGCTTTAGTAGAAAACAGCATCTGATTTTGTCTTCTGACTTTGATTATTCCATTTGTTCTCTTGGAAGCACCTTACTGTGGAATAATCACCTCCTTCCATTCCCCTTCACAGTCCACTGATTCTGGAGGACAGCATCAAAAAAATGAGTTTCCTTCTGTCTGAGCCATCCAGGTGATGCCACGTGAGGAGATCTTCCACGCTTCACACACGGGGAGATCCTCAAGCCCGCCCTGGACGAAATTCTTCCCCAACAGCAGAACTCCAACAGGAAAACAAAATGTGTGTTTCTGGGATGACTTCTCTCCCTGCAGTGTTTGACATGAGGCCTTGCTAAGGCTGGGGCAGATCACAGGAGCTTGTTCTGCTCCCTGGCTGGGAAAAAGCGTGTTCTATGCCTCCATCCATCCATCTATCCCTCCCTCCCTCCCCAGGAGCTGATCTATGAGGTGTCACTTGCACAACGCCTGTTACAGAGCAAAGTGCCAGAGGGTCTCAGGGTGACATTTTGGGTGCTGGGCACCCTTTCAGCTGCCTGAAGGCTCCCCCTTCTTGTGTGTGTTGTTTATTATTTTTTTCTTTTCTAGTGGTTTGTGTGGAGAAAGAAATACCTGAACAAAGCACATTTCCAGCTACACATTCCCTGGGCATTTTGCATTTAAACAGGTGCCTTACACTGCTGTCTTTAATGCCAGTAAGTCCAAAGGGCCCTGATGGGCTCATATCAGTGACATTCAGGGATCAGCTCCCTTCAGGAAGGGATTCAGTGGCAAAAAGAGCATTGAAATACCTTAAACAGCACATTGTTGTTCACCACTGTATATTCGAAGCAGTTTGCTTTGCTTTGTATGTGTAGAAATATTCAGAATGGGTTTTGATAGCACAATTTTGGCTTTATTTACTATGTTGCCATAGTAAAAAAGGGGAGTTTGCTGATAGCAACCCATCACTGCAGAGGTAAAATATTCCTGGGCTGTGCCAGCCAGCTGAGAAATGAGAAAAGCTCCTTTAAACTCCCACTGTCAACTGGTTCTCTGTGCCCAGCTCTGCTCTGCTCCACCTTCAAACCCTTCAGTGCTATTACTTCCCATGTAAGATTTTTCCCCCTTCCTAGTGAAATTGAAAATAAACTCTGAAACTTTTAATCTTCACCTCTTTCAGTGCCTCCCAGCATGAAACCCCTTTGACACTCTGTGCTTCAATCCTTTGAAATGGCTTTGCCTCAGTGACAGGAATTTGGAGCAGAATAAAGCCAATCCTTTGTGTTTGAGTTCTGGCAGCCCAGCAGAAAGGTATTTTCAATTCGTGCCTGATTTTCACGTGTGTGTTTCACGCTATCCATGCTGGCTCTGACTGCCCAGACGACACAGCCACACAAAAAAGATCTCCTTTCGGATGTGAACTCGCAGAAAACGAGGAAATTCCACCCAAAAGTCGGCAAACAGCTTCATCTGAACCGTGAGCACATTTTTTTTTTTCCCAGGGTAAAAGCTCCGGGAATGCGGGGAAGGTTTGTGCGGCTCTCCAGGGATTCGCAGGCTCCCAGCCCCCAGAGTGCCACGTAGGAGCTGGGGTGGGATGCGGGAGAGGACCGGGAGGGGGGAGCCAAACTGGGAGTTGCCCTTTTCCGCCTTCCCCGCTCCTCTAATGAGAGGGGGCGCCTGCCAAGAGACAGAGCCGAGCCCAGCGCCGCTCCTCCTCCCTCCGAGCTTCGCATTCCTCCTGCCCGGAGTTATTTCCAGGGCGCTTTCCCTCTCCGGAGCCTCCGCGTTCGGAGCGCTGCGGATCCGCCCGCCTAGAAATAAAGCACCCGAAGAGTTTGTGATACGGGTTTGAGCCTACCCCCCCCCCCCAAAACAAGGAGGGGAGTCCCAGATCCTGCTGTTGCAGCACCTGGGATGGGTGTTGCTGGGGTGAGCTCCCACTGGGCTCTGGGAGAAACCACCCATAAAACAGCTGCACTGGTGCTGCTCTGCTAGCTTGGCTTGCCTTATTTTTAAAGCACTGTTACTGATTCACTTGATTAGATATTAAAGGAGAGTTTTATTTCTATTTTTTCCCCTGCCTGTTCTTTGAACGGGACTTTTTAAATATAAACTCCAGTGGCTTTGCCTTTTCACCCTTAAAATGTCCCAGGGACTGGCCCTGTTTTCCTGTGTGAGAAAGTCTGGGATCTTCTGAGCTGCCTTGAAGCAGTGCTGGGGCAGCATTCCTGCTTTCCAGGATCCCCCATGGCGTGGGGAAGGCAGGGATGCTCAGGGCCAGCACAGAGGAGCAGCTGAGGAGCCATCCTGGTGAGGAGCAGCTCTGGGAGGGAGCGCAGCTCGTGGCAGGAGTAGGTCTTGGAGTATTAAAAGCCCTGGGACCTGCACAGGTCACGGTGGGGCAGAAAGGAGGTGCTCATCCAGACACATTTAGTCTTGCTGCAGAGGATGACACAAGCCTGGGAGACTCCCTGACACTAATTCCCACACTCCTCTGTGCCAGCCTGGGATGCCAGCCCCTGGCTTTCTGGGAGGCCACAGCCTGGGTTTATCCACCCTAAAGGTGCAGATTCACCCTGTGGATCCTCTGAAAAGCACTCATCAGCTTCCAGGAGAAAAAGGAGGAGCACCAAGGCCTGATTTCCGTGGAGGTGGGCAAAGTGCCCATCCCTGGCATCACACAGGTATGTCATGATGCACCGAGGAAGGGCGGGTTGGAGAGGCCACAGCAGCAGCTTTCGCACAGGGCACAGAGGAGACAGACTCCCTTGATCCCAGTGTGTAATCCCTGTTTAATACTCCCAGAGAAAAGTTCAAAATCCACAGGGTTTCCAGCCAACAGATCGAGGCAAGGGGGGGAGGGGAAATTCCTCTGGTGCTTTTGGGTGGAAAGAATGGCATCTGTGCAGCCTCGAGGTGCAGCAGGGGTGAGGGCAGGTCGGATTGCAAGCATCCCTACATCCCAGACTATGGGGAGAGGAGATGGGATTCCCCGTGGATGTGGCAGGAGTTTGCCATCCCTGGGCAGGGAGATGGGAGGACTCACTGGGCTCTTTCTGCACTGACAGTTTTGGGGCCATGGCAATCCAAGGGACTCAGGACTCCAGGATACCCTTTCCCGGCTGGCTGGAGTGTCAGGTTAATGGTTGGACTCGGTGGTCTTGGAGGTCTTTTCTGACCTGGATGATTCTACACTGAGCTGCCTTGGGCTGGTGATAGCCCCTGGCCAGCCTCGTGGTGCCTGTGGCTGTCTGGATCCACCCAAAAACGAGCCAAAAAGAGCAGCGAGTGGTTTGCTTTGAGCCACGTCAGCCCCACGAACTCCGGGGCCATCTCTAGGGCAGGCTGGGAACGCACCAGGGATTTGGGATGCTGCAGCTTCAGCTCCCCCAGCGCAGAGAGCCTCGAACAGGCAGCACGGGAGGTGCCAATTGCAGGGTTTGCCCCTTTGCTCCAAACCACAAGCAGAGAATGCCCAGGGGTGGGGCGAGGGAGCAGCTGAGACGCGCCCAGAGCGCAGCTGTGATGGGCAAGCCCCTTAAAAGCGGAGCCGCCCCCGCTGTGATGCCGCAGCTCTCGCTCGGCCCTTCCCGGTCGCCTGTTTCCCGAGAGCATTTGGGAACTCAGGGGATGGGGGCAACTCCTGCCGTCCCCATCGGGAGGAGGTGCAGCTCCGGGAGCTGCCCCCGCAGCCGGCGCTGCGCTGCTCGGGGGCACCGCGGTGGGAGACGAGCCCCTTCATTGTGGGGGCACTTCGAGAGGTAGAATCGCCCCCAAAGCCGACTCAGCGGGGGGACCGCGGTGAGAGACGAGCCCCTTCATCGTGGGGGCATTTCGGGGGCCGCAAACGCCCCTAAAGCCGACCCGGCGGGGTCCTGGGTCAGCGCAAGGGACACAAGCCCCGTCCTCTTGCTGACCCCAAAGCCGCCGGCGCTTGGGAATGAACGTCCCGACAAGCCCGGCCCCAAAACTTGCAGCGCTGCGAGGTGGACAAGGCTGGTGGATTTGGGGGGTGAGGGGAGGGGTGATGCCGCAGTTTTAAAGACAGGAAAGAAGGAGGGGAGGGATGAATCCGAGGAAAGGAGAAGGGGAGGGATGAATCCGAGGGAAGGAGGAGGGGAGGGATGAATCCCAGGGAAGGACACGCTGGCTCGGCCACCCCCCGCACCGGGCAGGGATCCGGCAGGAGCTGACGGCGTGTCCTGCTCTCCTCGCCCATGCACTGGGATATGGAAGCAAAGGGATGTGCAGGAAGGGGCTCGGCAGCCGCTTTGTCTTCTCGGCTCCTCCAGAGGCAGCACAGAAGCTGCCCAGAGAGAGAAGCAGGAATCACGCAATCGCAGGACGGGCTGGGTTGAGACGGACCTTAAAATCATCCAGTGCCGCTCTCTGCCATGGGCAGGGACACCTTCCACTGTCCCAGGGTGCTCCAGCCTGGCCTTGGACATTTCCAGGGATCCAGGGGCAGCTACAGCTTCTCTGTCCACCCTGTGCCAGGGTCTGCCCACCCTCCCAGCCAGGAATTCCTTCCAAATATCTAATCTAAATCTCTCTTTTAGTTTAAAACCAAACAGGAGAAGGGGCTTCATCCTTCCCAGGTTTCCAAGGGACCACAGGCTCTTGGTTGCCCCACCCTGGGGACCTTGTGCTGAACTGGTGGGTATCGTAAACTGAGCTCAAGTTAAGGTCACCCAGATTGACTTAATTAAGCCTTTCCAGGCTGTTTTTTAGTGCTTTGTGCAACTTTAATGCTACTTCTGACACAGCTGGTGACACACACTGTCCCATGTAATTTGTAATACATTTAAGCCATGTATTTCCCTCCTGCTGAAGTTTCCCGTATCCCAGAATCCTGGCTCTGCATGGGGGACCCTTATTAAAGAGGGACATCTTTCCTATGTCCCCACACATCAAACCTGCTTAGCCTGGATACTTTTGCCTGCCTAAAATACTGGGATTAGGAAGAAAATCATAGTGAAGTAGCCAGCAGGAAACTGCAGTGTGTTTTTCCTGGCTGCTGTAGAGATTCCCAGGGAATTGGCAGGAAAGAAGGTGGCAGGATTTCTGGAATATTCACGGAGCCCACATGATGCAACCCCAGTTGTTCTTGCAGAGCTCGTGGGAGCTTCAGGAGGAGCCACTTGACACGGAGTTCCAGCTGCCAGAGGGTTGTGGCCACACAGCCAAGGCTTTTCCAAGGTCATGTCTCTGTCCTGCCAGAGGTCCAGGGCTTGTGCTGCTGCTGTTGCAGGGCCACATTCAGGTGGCAGGGAGAATTATGTTCATTTTAGAAGTGAAAGCCTGTGGGACCACGCTGATGCCCCTTCTCCAAGGTGGATACCCAGCTTTTGCTCTCAGGAAGGAGCCCTTTGCTTCCCACAGTGGGAGGAGATGCAGAAGCTGCCTCTCTCTGTGTGTCCCCAAGGCAGCACCATCCCATCCCCTCTCTTGGTCCAAAACCCAGCATGAAGCATCTCCTGCACCACCCCCAGCTATGAGGCTCTGTCCAGCACTGGAGGAGGCACCAGTGGTGCTGAATGTGGTTTTGCACAGAAGGTCTCTTGTTCAGCCCGGGGCAGAGGTGGTTGGGCAGCATGGGAGAGGTGGGGCAGGGGGGCTGGATGAATGAGGGTCGTTGTTCCCCTCCTGATTCCCTTCAGGGGGGTGCTGGATGTTTCCCAGCCCTGCACAGACACCTTGGATTCAGTCCTTGCAATCATTTGCACTTCTGGACTGTTGGCTTTGACGTCAAGCCCTGTGTCCCCCCCGGGGTCACTCGTGGTGTGGCACCCAGGGGATGTGTGGTTAGAAGGACACGTGTGAGTCAAAGCCTCTTCCAGCTGCCCTCCTCCTCTCCTGCATGGAGCTGGCTCAGCCCCATCCAGTTGGGAATTAAAGACAGCAGAACAAACTCCTTAGCTGGGTTTCCCTCCTTTTTGTCTCCATTGTCCAAATTCAGAAACAACATCAGTCTCTGTGATGGTGCCAGTCTTGATGAATGAAATATTTAACTGTGATTTCCTCCCTAATCCCAGCTAATGGAATAATTGGATGTGCTGCAGGCAAGTTCCTAAAATGGAGAATGCGGAATGAATCCACTCTGGGCTCTGTCACTGCTTCACCACGTACCAGAAACCAGGGAATTTGCTGCTGCCTGAAGCTTTCCTGAGGGAAGGTTGTGCCCTGGAGGTTGCAGGAAGGTCTGTGGTCACCCCATGGAAGGGACTCTGCAGTGGCAGGTGGGTCACTGGGCAGTGGGATGGGGACACACCCAAAGAGCCCTGCAGGAACCATTTGGGCACCTGTGTTTTCCCATTAGCTGGAAAACTTCAGTGCTCTTGCCTTGGATAAATAGGGAATCTGTGCCTTGGTGCCACCCCTGCACCCTGGGGACAGCAGGGCCAGTGTCCCCGGGGTGGGGAGATCAGGGGGAAAACCTTCCCTGGCCTTGACAGCCGCCAGAGGCTCCCTCTCCTGTCCCAGCTCCAGTCCCACGCCCTGAATCCTCCACTGGGAACAGGACAGCTCTCCTGGGTTATCTGATAAGAAAGAACCCAGGCTCTGCAAAGTATTACTTAAAATGTGATTTCTTAGAGTTATCGCTAGAAATAAGGATGGATAACCCCATGTCCCTGCAGGTGATGAGGACCCCAAATTGTGACAGCAGTGAATTGGTGCCGGGAGCCTTTGCCTTTCCAGGTCCCAGTTTAAAAGATGCTATTCTGCGAGGGAGCAGAGAGGGGGAGTCCTTCTCCTTCTCTTTGAGCCACCTGCAGGCTCCTCTTGTCCTGAAGAGGGTTCCCCAGGCTGCCCAAATCCCCTTTGCCACGAGGATTATCTGAACTCGCTTCCTTCCCATGCAGGGAGAGAAAGAGGGGCAGGGAATGGATCCTTGGCGAGTCTTGGCAGAAGGGCTGTAGGGAGAGGAGGGACTGAGAGGAAATCATAGCACCATAAAGTCACAGGATGGTTTGGGTGGGAAGGGACCTCAAAGCTCAGCCAGTGCCACCCCCTGCCATGGGCAGGGACACCTTCCACTACCCCAGGTTGCTCCAAGCCCCCTCCCAACCTGGCCTTGAAAGGGGACGTCATTTAATTCCTGAGTGCCTGACCATTACCAAACCCACAGAGGCTTCGTGTCAGATCCCTGGTGACAGACCCACTGGAGAGGGGGACTCAGTGGGGGCAGGGAGCAGGATCTGCCCAGGAACTCTGCAGGCAGCCCTTGGCCACGAGTGGGGGCACAAATCCAGGGTGGGATCAATCCCAGCCCCTCTACGGAAGGATGCCGTGGCCAAGAGGGGACTGGTGCACACCCAGGAGCCCAGAGCTCCAGCTCCTCCCCAGGAATGTCAAACCCGTCTGCTGCCTGGTGCTTTGATGTGCTCTCCTCCTTCCAGCAGAGAGAACTTCAGCAGGGATGGGAAGGGCTGGCTTCTTACAGGGCACTGGCAATTGGGCAAAACAGAAAGCTGGAGCCATCAGAGGGGGTTTGCAGTGATACCCTTGTGGTGTCCCCTCAGCTCAGATCCAGACACAGCCACCAGAAAGGGGGGTTTGACTTGTAGGGAAGTGTTTTATTTTCTTTAATTTATTCAATCTGAACTGGATGGAGACCAAACGTTTGGCAGCCCGTGGCGAGCCCTGAGCTGTGTTCTGTGAGGTTGGAGCTGACAGCCCCAGCAGTGCTGCTGCAAACGCCAGCGACCCCCGGACCCCAAACCCCAACAGGTCTGACATGGAACAGTCATGCCCAGGGAATGGAGGTTCCAAACGAAACCCCGGGAGCAGCTCCTGCTCAGATGCCCTCCTCTCCTGACTCTGCACTCGCTGGCAGGCAGGGAAATCCCTGCGGAGCAACTCGGTCCTGCTCCGACAGCCCCTCGCACGGGAAGAAGAGGTGAGGTTTATCCCATATATATCCAGGACAGAGCAATTAGAGCCTGTCACGATTACCCCAGGCTATCTGGGGGGGATTTCCCAGTCATCTCCAGATGCCTCCTCAAGGACGCACCGCCTCCCACGGGGATGCGCTGAATGAAGGGGAAATGCGGGGCATATGGTACCCAGTGGCACAGCTCCCGCCAGGCTGCCTGCCCGGGGAGCAGGGAGGATCTGCTTTATCATGCCATGGCAGCTGGCCCAGGCAAAGGCAGCGCTGCTCCCTGGCTGGCAGACAGCTGGGATTTATTCCAGAGCCGGATTTCTGCTCCTGTGCGACGCGCTGCCGAGATGAGGGGCTGGGGAGACGAGCCAGGCTGAATCGGGGAGGCAGGGGAGGGGTTTCCACGCTTCCAGCAAGCGCTCTAACCCTTCAGCCCAAACCGAAGTCGGTGCCTCTGGGGTTTTGCTTTCCCGAAGGAGCCCCCGGTGCTTCCCTGCTGTGCCCGGAGCTCAGTGGGCAGCACGGCCCTTCCCCGAGCCCCGGTCCACCAGCTCCATCCCATGCCGGGACCCACCCCTGCTGCCCACCCCCTAAACACCCCAGAAGTTTATTTGCATCCTCTGGGCTCCCTTCTCGGCCCTATAAACGGAAAGGCTTAGGCAGAGCCTGCTGCACATTCCAGGCTGTGTGACCACGGGATTTACTCAGCTGATCCAGCCCGGCACACTCAGGAGAGGAATCATTTTCCACCCGTGTTCCTCGTGTGTCTGGGCGTGGTGGGGTCGGGGGAAAAAGGGTGAACTGGGGTGTTTGGAATGACTGGGGAATGAAAAGCACCCCGGGGGAGGGGGGCACGTCTCTGCCACACCTATGCCCCGACTGCTGCACTCCCGGTCAGGGTGAGGAGGGGGGGGGATGAGGGGCAGTGGTTATAAACCAAAAGAGGGTGGGTTTGGATGAGAAATCAGGAAGGAATTCCTGGCTGTGAGGGTTGGGAGGCCCTGGCATAGGTTTCCCAGAGAAGCTGTGGCTGCCCCTGGATCCCTGGAAGTGTCCAAGGCCAGGTTGGAGCACCCTGGGACAGTGGGAGGTGTTCCTGCCCGTGGCAGGGGGTGTGACTTGATCTTTAAGGTCCCTTCCAACCCAAACCATCCTGTGATTCCATGATTCTATGAATTTTGTATTTAGACTAGAAATGTCTGGAGACTGGAAGCATTTCCCACAGCACTGCCCACCCCCTGCCTGCTCCCGTGCAACAGCCCTACCCCTCAACCAGGGGCTGGAGAGGTTGAGGTTCCCCGTGAGTGACCACTTGGAATCCCTCCTACACCAACCTGGCTCCCCCAAAGACATCCTTTCCCTCTCTTCTCCTCCCAGCCCCACCACCGGGCCTTTGGTGTGATGCCGGGGCAAACCCAATCCCAGAATCCCAAAAGCAAGCCAGAACCCCCCATGATCCCAAAGGAATGGGTGAACCCTTCTCCCCCAACAGGATGGGATCAGTTGCCACCAGGTTGATTTTTCCAGGCGCAGTCAGCACGTGGAGCGTGACTCATCCTGGCAGGAATTTCCATCCCATCCCCTCCACGGGAGAGCTCCAGCCCCTCTCTCTGCCTGGAGATGTTCAGCCACCCCTCAGACAGTCCCAGGGGGAAGGAGCAGCCCCAGAGACCCCAAAGTCCCCACGCCCTCCCGGCTGCCAGATGTGTGTGCTGGAAAGGAGGGGAATCCTGAAATCCCGGGGAGAGCTGCCCCACCACGGGCTGGGAGCACTGGGCATCCAAAGAAATCCCTCTCTCCGTTGCACCAGGGCATGGAACCTCTCCCAGAGACTGCCAGCCTCCTCCTTGAGCTCCGGAGGATTCCTCAGGTCCCCACTTTGGGAGGCAGGGAAGGTCCTGGGTGCCACGACCAGGACCTTCTGCTGCTCAGAGCCATCACCCAGGCTGGTCCATGCTGTTGTCTCCAGGGCACTTTTTTCTCTCTCCAGTGTGTTTGCTACCCCTTCCCTCCCCACACTCCCTACGTATTTCTAGGCAGTGATGTCTCATCCTTGGTTTTCCTGGACTGAACAAATCATTTCTACCTGACAGGAGGGTTGGACCTGGGTGGTGGTGGGGGAGGTTGGATTCTTCTCCCAGGCAACCAGCTCTGAGCTTTTGGTCCTGTGGTGGAGCTGCAGCGCATAATGCAGGTTGCACTGTGCTGGGGTGCAGGATTGCCGCCCTGGCAGGATCAGCACCCACCCCCCCTGGGCTGAACCTCTGGCTGGTGGCTGGAATTTGAGGAAATCCTGTGACTTTCTCATCTTAGGCTGCTTTTCCCTGGGGAGTTTAGTCCTTTAAATAGAAAGGCTTAAGTGGGATTGACTCCTGCAATCCCCCTGCTCTGGATGGACCGTGGTAATCTTCACTGGCCAGCCCTGGGCTCTGCCCTGCACATCCTTTGTGCTGCTGCTGGGAGGGCAGAAGGAGGCTCAGCAGGGCTCCCCTGCTGCTCCTCTGTCTCACCAGGACCCTCCTGCAGCCAGTTTGAGACACGCTCAGGGGGCAGGAGCTTTGTGAAAGCTGGTGAGGCTGGGCAGGAAGGGAGAAGCTCTCACAGTGAAGGTGGGCATGACCCTTTGTGAGACACCAGAGAATCTGTGCAGGGCCAGGGGTCAGACTGGGTGGTCCCTGGGGGTCCCTCCCCACGTGGAATATGGTGTGATTCCATGTCCCAGCCTCATTGAGGTTTCTCCTGGGCTGTTTGGGATGGGGAAGGAGGGTCAAGGGTGGGTCCTGCAGGAGAATGAGGGTGACTGACCCATCCCTGCAGCTGCTCCATTGCCCCAGGACTTCCGGACCATTCCAACGTGATGGACATGAATAAGACACAGCCTTGGCCATGGGGGAACCCAAGATGGGGTGAATGTCCCTGAGATGTGTCGGGTCTGGTCCCACTGGGAACAAAAGAGGTTTCTTGAGGATGCAAAGACACCTTCATCATGGGATCTTTTGGGTGGAACACCTGGGGCACTTTCTAAAGCCCATTTGTGCTCTGAAGGGAACATCTTGCAATGTGCAATGGCACGAGGGAGTCTCCTTTTTATGATGACCAGTTCCTCCTCAGCCAGAAGAGCAGGTCCTGGAGGGCAGGTCCCAATCCATCCCCGTGCTGGGCAGCAACTCCCAGCCCAGAGCCCCTTATCTCTGTCCATCCCTGGCCAGGAGGAGATCCGTGTGCTGTCCCAGCCTGCCCTGGCTTCCCCACCCTGCTGGAGTGTCTGCAATCCCCTCTGATGTGTCCTCGAGGCCCAGGGGAGTGTTTTCCTCCTCCCACCACCCTGTCTTGGAGTCTTGGAGCGTGTGGGAAGTTGAACCCTTCTGGGAGATGGTGATGAGTCAGTGTTTGCGTGTCCTGAGTCACTCCAGGGAGTTGCCAGAGAGGAGGGGGGAGGGTGTCCAGCCTCATCCAGAGGGTGTAAATGTCACGGGATGATCCACCTGAAAGAAAATTCCTACTAATGGGACCCCCTGAGCTGACAAGGACAGGTCACCACCTCGAAGGGTTCCTTCTAGCAGGGCCACCACCACGGAGCAGAAGTGACATTCGGTGAGAAAAAGTTATTCCCTGGCCTTGCCTCCATCTGGATCCTTCCAGATGGCCAACAGCTGGTCATTTGGGAGAGGTGGCCCATCCCTAACCCGTGGCTGTCCTTGGAAACCTGTCCTGGGAGAGGCCAAGGGGTGTCTCTTGGTGGCTCCTTGGCATCCAATGCATCAGGGAGGCCCTGGAGGAACGACTGGCAGCTCCACAAAGCAGGGCTTTTGGGATGTCTTTTGAGCACAGCTAATTCCCAACCCTCCCACTGATGCAGTTTGTATCACCATTTTGGGGTTTTTTTTTTTAGCTAAAATATTCCTGAGCACACGTGGTGGTTCCAGGCATGGATTTAGCTCAGGAGCTCATCCTGAGGCTCAAAGCAGGTTTAGAAGGGGAGAGTGGCAGCACGGGCAGGTCCTCTGTGCTGGACACCCCTGGGGACACCCCCACAGACCCTGCAAAATCATCCGACCCTTGAGGAACAGCCCAGAGCACACCAGAGGACGCTTCATCCTGCCCTTAGATCTTCACCTCCATTTACAACTTGAATGGATAAATTTCCAGACCAAGAAGAGCCGGCAGAACAAACCCGGGACTTTTTGGTCTTTAACATGAAATGAATTTTCTGTGCTTGCTCAGGGCAGAGGCCAAGCAGGGAGTGAGACCAAAAAACAGGGGGGTCACGTCAGAGTTCCTTTTTTCATTTGCTTAACTCTTGTTATAGTTTCAGAATCTAATGGAAATTTTTTTTTTTTTGGGGGGAGGAAAGAAAAATTCCATTAGATTCCGAAACTATAACTGCTCTGAAGTAAAAACACAGCTCGGGCTTCTTTGGGGATTAAGGAGACAAAAATCACAGTGATGGGAACCATCTGTGGCTGGGAGCTCCTGCTGCTCCCAGCACCGCACTGCTGCTCAGGGTGGGTTCCTCTCCCAAAAATTCTTCCTCTCATCCATCGCTCTGCTGGTGGGAGGAATGGCAGCTCTTCAGGGAGGCTTTTCCCTCTGGATGGGCTCAGCAGCACCAGCAGCTCTGCCACCAATGTGAGGCAATCTTTGCTTTCCTCCTTGCAGCCCCAGGGCCAGCCCAGCTTGGGGTGGCTGCTGACCCCTCTGGGGTGGCTGCCAGGGACATGCAGCCACTGCTGGGCTGGAGGATGGAGAGGTGTGTTTACAGCATCAGAAACCCCCAAGACATTGGGAGCAGGAAAACCACCGAGACCGGGAAGAGGAGAGGAAAGTGGAGGTGAACCCAGCAGGAGCCAGGGCAGCTCCAGCCCCAGGAGCAAAGCAGGAAAGGCTGAAGGTCCCTCTGCTCTCAGCAGGACTCCCAGCAGCAGGTGAGGAGGATGCTGGCTGAGGTGTCTCCTCCTGGGACCGGCTCTTGGAAGGTTGAGCAGGCAGCTGGAAGCAGGACCAGCAGGTGCCTCTGGGATGGCATCACATTCCTGAGCTGGCATCCACACCCTGCCCAGCTGAAACCGGCCAAAATGAACACTCTGGGGGCTTTCCCAAACCTGGTTTGAAGAGGGATTTTTTTGGGGGGGGCCTTACAAGCCATGACATCTTCAGCATGAGGCCGGGACATGGTTTGGACTCGTTGTGTTGGCAGGACATGTAGGTCTTGCTTCCCCTGCCCTCCTCCCTCAAGGACAACCTGAACGTGGGGACCCCTGAGTTATTTTAACCTGCCAGGACTGAGTTGACTCATCCCCCTCCTCCAGGAAGCCCAGGTGAGCTGCTTGGAGAGGATGCTGCTGCCTCCTTCCCACTGGAGCTGGCACAAGGTGTCCCAGTGCCACACCTCCAGTGGATTTGGCACTCCAGAGGGTGAAGGCAAAATTCCCTCCATCTCTGAGGCCAGCAAAGCCCCTCCCCAGACCCTGGCTGTCCCTGCTGCTCCAGCCCAGCAGGGTGGGATGCTCTGCTGCTGCTCTGCCCTGCCCTGCTCTTCCCACAGCCTGGAACAGCCCCTCTTCTCCTGGGACAGGCAGGAAAGGATGGGCAGCACAGGCAGCTCTGCTCATCCACTCAAGGGTTGGACTCCACGATCCTCGTGGGTCCCTTCCAACTCAGGGTGTTCCATGAAGCCGGGACTCCACGGCACTGTGAGGTGCTCCCCCAAAAATTCTGCCCAGCACAGGTGATGCTCTGCAAGGAGGACTCGTCTTTCCAAGATCTTAAATCCCCCAGGAGCCAAGTATGCCCCCCAAGCGCCCCTCTGACCTCAGTTTGCGCCCAGGAACCGGCTGTTTACTGCCATAGGGCAGCATCCCTCAGGGGGACAGGAGGGCACAGGGTGCTCTTCATCCTGAGAAACCTGATGGAGATGGATGTTCCCACCCTGACTGTGGATCTCCTGCAGCACAAAGACTCCTCCAGATCTTCCCATCTTTGGACAACCAAAGCCCTCTGTGAGATAGGAAAGGAGAGGAAACGCCTGGTTGTGCCAGAGCTGCCAGCACAGCCCATTGTCACGTTGTGCTTTTATCGATGTCAAGCAGCCTGTGTGGCAACACCGAGGAGGGCCTGGATGCAGCAAACACGTCAAGTGGGGAGACCTCTGCTTCTCTTTACCACTTTGCCCAAATCATTCCTCCTGAAAATTAGAAAAGAAACCACTCCTTTTGTCTTCTCAGGTGGCTCTGCTGTGACTTCCAGCCACTGGGGCTGTGTGGAGATGTGCTCAGGGCTAATTCTGTACCCATGACACGCCACAAAGGATTTTGTGGCTGTCACTCTCTCTTCCAGACTGTGCCAGGACAAAGTGAGTCTTATTTATTTATTCATTTATTCTTTTTATGTCTGTTTGGACCATCACATCTTCTCCCCCCCCACTGACAGTGCAGTGATCAGGGAATGCCGAGTGAACAGGCGACCCCATTTCCCTGCCCCAATAATCCCTGGCAGTGATTCTCCCCCTGATTTTCCTCCTGATTTTCTCCCTGGTTCCCTCCCTTCACCTTATCCCCTGAAAGGCTTGTGGGGCTGCTGGTCCAGATGCCACAGACAAGGCAAACACAGGGGCTGATGTGGTGGACAAATGGGATCTTGGGTTCCAGTTGCTGGGTGACACCAAACATCCTCCCCTTCCCAGATCTCCTCAGGGCTCACAGACTCACCCTGTCCTGCTGCAGGGATGGAGACCTGGCAGGGGTTTGTTGGGACAGATGGAGGAGGAAAAGAAGGGTGAGAGAGAGGTTGAAATACAGAGGATGTAACAGCAAAACAGCTCTGTGAGTGGCCCCTGTAAATGCTGTTATGGCACCATAATTATGCCTAAGGGGACACTCGCAATCAACACCCTCCTTACCCTGACCAGAGGCACAAAGACCTCGGAGAAGGAATTAGGAAAAAGGATCTTAATGAAAACATTTGCAGCACAAACACAGGAAGGCCCAGCTCTCCCTCCGTTTGCCCTGCATTCCCGAGGGTTGGAAGGACAGAACAATGGTGTGTCCCTGTCTGGGCTTCCTTCCCCTTCCCAGGGTTGCTCAGCTCCTCCAGGGCAGTCACGGCGGGGAGTCACCTCCTGCTGGCTCCACTCTCACACACAGACAGCATCCAAAATGCTCTGACATCTCTGAACAGGCTCCAGGGACACCTGAGAGCCCCTTGCAGAGCCTAAAGGGGCTCCAGGAGAGCTGGAGAGGGACTGGCAACAAGGGATGGAGGGCCAGGACACAGGGAATGGCTTCCCACTGCCAGAGGGATGGGATATTGGGGAAGGAATTCCTGGATGGGAGGGTGGGGAGGGGCTGGCACAGGGTGGGCAGAGAAGCTGTGGCTGCCCCTGGATCCCTGGAAGTGTCCAAGGCCAGGTTGGAGCACCCTGGGCTGGTGGGAGGTGTCCCTGCCCATGGCAGGGGGTGGCACTGGATGGGCTTTAAGGTCCTTCCCAACCCAAACCATTCTTGAATTCCATCATTCTCTATCATGCAGGGACAAGTTACCCTGTGATACCAGAAAAGAGCCACGTCTGGATCATCAGGAGGGCTCAGCTGAGTGTTTGCTCCAGCAAAGACTTCCCACCTGTGAACCTGGGAGGAGGAAAAGGGACTTTTCTCTGCCCACAGAGGGGACACAGCTGCACTTTCCCTTGGAGGAGGGCGATGCTGCATGTAAGGCTTGTTCACCCCTCCCCTCTGGTCCCACTCTCAGAGGAAGCTGCAGCACCTCCTTTGTTGTCCATCCCCCCAAAATATCCCAGCAGAGTCTCCTCCGAGACTGTCCCGTGGTGTCCCTTTGCATGCCCAGATCTTCAGTCTCGTATTTCCCTGCCAGAAACCCAAACTGGCCCTCCTGGATGAGTTTTCCCTTCCCACAAGCACACAACGAGGGGCTTTCAGGATGTGGGGTGAGCTCTGCCTAACCCCAAACTCACCCCTGGTTTCGAGCTCAGCTGGGTCCTGAAGGAGCAGCTTAAAAAGTCATCCCACCCCCTGAGTCCCAAGGGCTTCAGTGAGGGTTCTGCAGGTGCATGTCCTGGAACTGAGCATGGCTGGGGCACAGCAGAAACCCACCCTGTGCCAAAGGGAGCTACCTAAAACAGCTCTGGCCATTCAAGGCCCCAAGGAGGGGGGAAGGAACCTTTCCATCTAAACCCAACTTTCCCCATGCACAATCACATCTCTGTTCCTAGAAGCTGCCTGAAAAACCCGTGTTAAATTCCCTTCCACTGGCTGCTTTGTGACTTTTTTTCTGACATTGCACAGCCTTTAGCAGCCGAATTGCTGCTGGCAGGGGGGGAAAGAAGGTCCTGCTCATCACTCCTCTTGGAGGTGCCTTGGGAAGGAAACCTTCCCAAGCCCTGCCTCGCTGTGGGGGCCTGTGTCAGGGTCCACTGGCCAAGTCACAGAAATATTCTGAAAATGTGCAAACTCTGAGTCTTTTCAGAGGCTTTTTGCTCAGCAGAGAGGATGTGGAGAGCATGGCTGGCACTGGGAGCAGCTGCACTGCAACCTCAGGAGTTCAGAGAACAGTTTCAGTGCCGGGAGAAAATATTTTTCCCTTGATCCTACAAATGGCTGGAGCCTTTCTGCTAAAAGGAGACAAACACAAGGCTCCAAACCAGCCCTGTTTAGTCTGGCAAAGTCACAAGGACCTGTGGCCATGACTTTGCCTCCTGAAACACCTGAACGTGCCCCGTGCCCCCTGCACACCCACCCTCCAGCCTGCAGGAAACACATCCCAAACACGGACCAGACAAGCAGGCAGCACAGAAAATGCTCCCCTGGGATATGTTTTCATCAGGATTTAAGATAATCACAGCTCTGAGAGGCTTGTGATTCTGAAATGCCTGCCGTCAGCAGAACTGGAAGGAGAAGCACTTGGCAAAGAGCTGCCAGCATCCTCTGCTGTGCCCGGGGCTCGTCACCTTGGACCAGCCTCTGTATCCTGATTTTTCAGCTCCAGCCTTTTCCTGCAGGTGAGGTTTCCCTGCTGGTGGGGGCAGCAGGTTATTTGACCTCTCTTAGGAAAAGAGAGACAGTTGCCAAGGACCTCTTGGCTTAGTCTGTCTCTGTGAAGGGGAGCCTGGCCTCTGTCTCACACGTGCTTGTTCTTTTGACAGCACATCCTCTCCTTCTGCACTGCTTGGACTGGGCACTCCTTCAGGGCTGGGCCAAAAACCTGGAAAATGAGCAGGGAAAAAAAACCTTAAAAACCCCAACACCTAAACCTGTTGCTCTCAGCTAAATGTTTTGTCACCTTGAATCAAGAAGGGCAAAAATTTCCCAGGCAGGACACGGTTCAGTCTGGCCCCCAGTGCTGGGCAGGCTTTGAGCATCCCCCTCACCCTGAGGAACCCGTGGTGGTGCTGCAACACCACGAAAACAAGCCCTGAGCCTGGAGCAGATCCCACAAAACACTCCCTCCTCCTCAGCCCTTCCCCAGCGCTGCAGCTCGAGCACCCCACAGCGGGGTGGCTTTGGAGTGGAGATCAGGGCCGGGGGGCACCTCCACCCTTGGGAGCTCAGGGTCTGAGGTAGGAGCAGGTGATGAGAGGGGATGGGAAAAGAAAGGAAGGGCGAGTTGGGAAAGCTTAAACCTGTACCTGGCCCTTTTTATCCCCCTCTATCCACCCACGTGGGAACAAAGCAACACTCCTACCCCTTCCCTCTCTGAGACGTGACTGCCTTGGACACAACCCCCCCCAGAAAGAGCACCAGGACTGATGTGAGCACTCTGCCCCGTGCTGCCAAGCAGGGATTTCCTGGGCCCAGGGAAGAACAGCCCAGGGCTGTGTGTGTTTGCTCCAGCCTGGGGAGGATTTCCAGGGGAGGTTTGTATTTTCATTGCTCTCTGAACGTGTGTGGGGATGTACAGGTTGCTCCCCAGGATGGACAACGTCCATATATCCCAGTCCAGGGGAGGAAGATGAATGATGAAGAGGAGCTTCAGGGGAGGTGATGTGTGATGAAGATGTGAGGAACTGCCAGAGGGCAGGGTTGGATGGGATATTGGGAAGGAATCCCTGGCTGGGAGGGTGGGCAGACCCTGGCACAAGGTGGGCAGAGAAGCTGTGGCTATCCCTGGCAGTGTCCAAGGCCAGGCTGGGCAGGGCTTGGAGCAACCCGGGCTGGTGGAAAGTGCCCCGGGGGTGAGACTGGGTGAGCTTTGCGGTCCCTTCCCAACAAACCCATTCCCGTGCGCTCGCTGCACTTTTGCGGCTCAGCATTCCCAAAGCCCACGGCACAGTTCCCAACACCCCAAGGCTTTCCCAACCTTCCCAGGGACAGCACCGAGTGGGAGGGCGCGGGGGAATGGGGAGGAGGCTTTTCCCCGGACAGGGATGCCCCGAATCAACCCCGTATCCCCCAAACCCCGCGCTCGCAGCGCATCCCCGCAGGGACACCCCAAAGAGGGCTGAGCGCTCGGGGACAACCTCTCCCTCCTCCTTCTCCTCCTCCTTCTCCTCCTCTCCTTCCTCCTCCTCCTGCTGTCGGGGCGGAGCTGCTCGTCCAGCGCCCGCCCCGCT
>VXAU01002187.1:101804-122322 GCA_013399695.1 Formicarius rufipectus
GAGCTGCGTGCCCCCCAAGGGTGGCTCACCTGGCCAGGAGCATCCCGAGCAAAGTTGGGATGTCACAGGGGGTTATCACGTGGTGGGCAACACGGGTGGGCACCCACTCTGTGAGAGGCCCTGGGGTCTGAGCACCCCCCCAGCTGTCAGGGTGTGGATCTGCTCCCCCACTTTTCCCCTTCAGGCCCCAATTGTTTTCCAGGGAATGCTTCATTTTGGTGTAACCCCACGGCATCTGCAGCATCCCACCTTCCAGGGCTCCACACCAGGCTTGTCCAGAGCTGTAAAATCCTGAGGCAGCAAAATCCCAAGTGAGATCTCTCCTTGCGTGCCCAGCTGGAGGGGCACCCGGTGCCCATCCAGCCCCCAGTGCCCATCCAGCACCCACCCTCTCCTGGCACCCTGTGAGGATGCTCAAGGATGGGCTGGGTGGCTCCTGGGGGCATCCCCATCGCAGCCAAGCCGTGGGTTTGGACCCCACATTTTCAGCCAGCACTGAGCAGACAGGGGAAATGTGGAGGGTGTTATTTTCTCTCGATGCCTGGCAAAGAAATTGCTTGGAAAAAGGAGTAATTGAGGGAAAAAAGAGGGGAAAGAACCGTCTCGTTGCTGTTTTACTGGAGCTCTCACCCACGTCCTGTACCGTCACCGCCCAGAAAACTGGGCACTGAGGACCTGCAGTCCACATTTTCCCCTGGAAAAGGTCTGCTGTAGCAATTCCTGGGCTGGAAGCTGTGCATTTTCACCCCTGGCGAGATGGAAATGAGGATTGTGCAGCCAGAAAAAACGTAGCCGTGGCAAACTCGCCGTGCTCTGGGGCTTTAGGGGCGGGTCTGTGCAGCCACTGTTGTGGTGTGTAATCGTGTTGGCTCCGGGGTTATTCCGGGGCTGCAGAGGGATCATGGAGTGCTGATAGGAACAGTCCTGCCCGTGCTGCGTGTGCCATTATAGACTATGGAGTGATGTCTCTCTTTGTCCTGCTGTGAAGGGAAAGGAGTGTTGCTCAGGAAGCCTGGATGGATTTGTCTCCATTAGGAAGTTACTCTGCGCCCGGAGCTCGTCAAACCCCACCGCGCCGTTCCCGGGTTGGCTTCTCCTCAGGATGCTCCAGCTGCCAGGAAATTCAGATTGCTGCTTGTCAGCGAGCACAGCTTAGCCCAGTGCTGCTTCTTAAAGGGCTTTTTTTGGGGTTTGGATGGCGCAGGAGAACTCCCTTCTGCCCTCCCTCCGAACTGCCAGCTCGCACTTGGCAGGTGTGGCCGGGGAAGAGCGGAGGCAAATGGATTTCCTGCCTCGTGTTTTGCCTGGCAGGGCTGTGTTCCCCACTCATCACATTGCCATGGAAAGTGGCCCAGTAATTCCTCATCCAGGCTTCATCCACCTGAGCAGCAGTGCACCCCGAATGCCCCAAAGCTGCTGGCTGAACACGTTCTCCTCTGTCCCGCCTTGGAGCATCCTCACGGCAGCATCCCGGCATTGTGTCGCTGCAGAATGTTCCTCTGTGCTTCTTCGGTGGCAAGTTCAGAGCTGTGCTTTGATGGCAGAGTTAATTTTGGAGTGGGTGTCTCTGGCAAGCTGTAGTTCTTGTATTAAATAAGCCTGTTCTGCGTGTTGTGCCCTCCCTGTGACGAATCCTGCACTTCATGGCGAGGCACGACCGCTCTTGGGCTCGTGTGCTGACAACGCCAGCGAGTCCTGGGTGGGTCAGGCTCTTTGGTGGCTGCTTGTACACTCAGAAACTGCTGGCTCGGAATTCATGAGGAAAGGTTTGGGCTTTGCAAGGCAATAGATGGCTTTTCTGATGGTGCAAGATCATAAGGAGATACCAGAGCAGCTGCAGGGCCAGGGACTGTTGCACTCTGCTCCAGGAATGATGTGTCCTTGTGGGCTGATCTCGAGTCACTGCCTTACAGTTGCCATGCTGATTCCCACTGCCCAATGCCAGGACATTTCGGGGGTTGTGGTAGGAGATTTTAGCTTTTTTTAACATGTGGCTTGAAGTAACTCTCAGTTGCAAAGGGTGTTGTGGGCCGGGGCCAAGTCACAGGTGGCTCCTTCACCCTGTTTGTTAGAGGCACTTTGATGCTCACGGGTGGTGGAAGTTGGATCCGGGTGCCCTTTTGCCAGACACAGCTGGGGCAATGTTGTCCTCTGACTCTCTTTGTGAGCCTTCCCGGGGGTGAAGATAAAAGGGAATGGTTGCACCTTTGGAATGCTCGTGGTGTTCTGGGCTTGTGCCACCCTGTGAAGGTGTGGCTGTCCCTGACAGTGAGAGTGTTGGATATTAGAAAGAAATTCTTTGCAGAGAGAGTGACCAGGCATTGGAATGGGCTGCCCAGAGAGGGGGGGCATTCACCATCCCTGGAGGGTTTTAACCTGAGATTGGCTGTGGCACTGAGTGCCATGATCTGGGAAAGGGACTGGAGTTGGACCAAGGGTTGGACTCGATGATGTTGGAGGTCTTGTCCAACCCAATCCATTCTATGATGTCCCACTAGACCAGGTTGCTCCAAGCCCGTTGATGAAGGGATGAGATCCACCTGGCAGCCAATTTGCAGGGCCATGCAGAGGCTTTGTTAATTAGCAGCAGCTGCTAATTAAGCTCCGAAGAGCTTAAATAGGCGTAGTTCAGCCTCGTGCTGGCCTATAGCAGTGCTGTTGGTGTGAGGAGGAGGAGGCTGTGGCTGCTTCGTGCTCTGCTGGTCCCGCCGGGAGCTGCTGTGGGGTGAGTGAAGTCTTATCTCCTCTTTTTTATGGGATATTGGTTTGGGGCTATTCCCCAAAATCGCTGGGCGTGGGGCTGAGCAGTTCCCTCTGCTCAGGAGAGGGCAGTGTCACCCCGGGAGCTGCTTCCCTGTCCATGCTGAGGAGCATCCCCTTCCCCCGGTCCGGGGGGGTGTCCTGGAGGCACCTCATCCCTCTGCGTCCTGCCCGCCCCGAGAGTTGCCCCTCTGCAGGAATGCTCTGAGTGTGCTGCTGGGAAAAGGGATTTCAGGGGCTGTTTATAGCAGCTGCCTCTGCCTGCCAGCCCCTCTGTAAACAGTGATTAGGTGCAGCCACTTTGATGCGCGCCGTGACTTTGGAAAGCAAAGTAAAAAGGTGGCTGCACCAAGTTGGGGCTTGGCTCGGCTGCTTTTGCCTCTCGAGTTCACCACTGTGTTCTCCCTACTTCCTCCAGAAATGCCCACAGACAGGGGCAGGGCTGGTGCTCGGTGACACAGTCTGTCATTGCTCAACAGCCTGACAAAGAAAAAAAAAATGGCTGTGTTTTTTGTTGTTTGCTTGGTTTTTTTTTGGTTTTTTTATTGCCATTAAATATTTGTAGACGATCGCTGCCAGGGAGCGGTTTCAAGGTACAGAGTGTTCCCCTGAAGGGTGTTCAAACAAGGACCTTCTTGGGTGGCAACTGGGGGGGTTTCACACGTGGGGTCCATTCCAGGTCGTGATGGAGCTGTGTCTTTTTTGCCTGCTTGGGGCAGGATCAGCTTTTTGAAAAATGTTTCTTTTTGTGACTATTCCCCCCCTGCCCTTGATTTTCTTTTGTGTGTGTGGCTCTTGATCCAGGTATTGCTGGGCTGGTGTGGGTCTTGTCCCAGGGCATGCAGGGTGGGTTGGGAGTGGGGAAGCAGCTCCATCCCAGCAGTGCTGCTGCTGCCTCATCCCTTCCCTGGAAAGAGCTTGTCCTGCTTGTAATGTAACTCCTTAGTCATGACAAATGGAATCCTCCTGCCCTTTTATCCCTCGTGTCCTCTGTGTTGGAGCCAGGCTTTCTGGGAGCTCTCAGGGATCCAGGAGCACTTGGAGGTGATGGACTGGAAGTTTATTCTCTTCTTGTCTGGGGCTGCTCCAAAGGATCCGTTTCCCTGTACGAAGCAGCTTTTTCTCCTCCACGTTTCCCCTTGGGGTCAGGCTTGCCTCTAACATTTATTTATTTAAAACCTGCCTCTTTGAGAACTCTGCTGGAACTTGTCAAAGCTCTTTATAAATATCTGGCTGCTGTGTTTTGCTTCCCTTTCCTCCTCCTCGCTGAGGTGGAAGGACATGCTGCCCCCAGGCTGAGTGTGGCTGCTCAGAGCAGAGTTGCCCTGGTCCTGAAGTTCAGCTCCCACGGGCACAGGTTGCTCAGGGAAAGCATTTTTGCAGCTGCCTGAAATAGCCCGAGGTGCAAACCACAGTTTCCTTTAGAAGGTATTTTTGGGTGAGGCCCTTGAAGAGGAGCGGTGGAGTGTTTGTGCCCTGCGGTACCCAGGGGTTCTGAGCTGCTCTAATGGCTTGTATTTTGGGCCACTTATGGATGCACCTCTGGAGCTGACAGTCACCAAGCCACAAATCAGGGCTGAAACCAAGCCAAAGCAGGGGAAATGCATTCCATTTTCAGCCTTGGAGGCGGCTCCAACCGTGGGGAGTTGGTGCCTGAAGGTCACGGGGTGATGCTCGGGATGTTGCTCCGTGAGGTCCTTGGGAAGTAGGTCTAGTGCTGAGCAGGGCATCAGGAGCTTGGAGAGGATTTGGGGCTCCTGCTGCCTTGCCCAGGACCTTGCCAGGAGGGCAGGAACCTGGGCTGGCCCTTGTGGGGTTTCCCTTGTGTGTGACTCCAGTCTCAGCCCCATGTGATGAATGCAGAGCTCTGGTCTGAGAAAACCTTGGAGAAGGGGGATAAAACTGGAATACATTCCAGGTCATGCCTTGATGTGCTCAGTGCTTCCCAGGCCAGGCTGCCTGGAGGTCCTGCTGGTGCCTGAACCCGCTCTGGGGGATGGACAGACAGGGCTCAGACTTGTTTAGAGGGATTTCCTGCAGTGGTGAGGTCACTCGATATTTGGGTGGACTTGGGAGCGCGTGTGTGTTTTCAGGATTTACTTTTATTTCTTTTGCCAAGAGGTAATTAGTGCTTTCCTTGGGATTAAAATATTTCCTGTGTGTCTCAGCAGTTGATGCAGGAAGGAGTCACCTGACCCTTTGACCTCTCTTGGAAGCAAATAGGGCTTTTTTTGGAGAAGGTGAGAAACGTGTCCAAAACCAGCACGTGAGCAACCCGTTCTAGTGGAAGGTGCCTGTGGCAGGGAGGGTGGAATGAGGTGATTTCTAAGGTCCTTTCCAAGCTAAACCTTTCTCTGTCCGTTCTGCAGCTCTACGTTCTTACCTGAAGGAGCCCCAGGAGGAAGTTCCTCCGAGCTGTCAGGGGGGTGATGGTTTGTAGGCAGTCACTGATCCCACAGTGAGTGTTTGCAGGTGCTGTAGGAATTTTGGGTGCCAATCCACCTCCTAATTAGTCATGAATCCTGTCAAGGAGGTTTTAAGCTGCCAATCAAACCTCCTGCAGGCTGAAACCCGGCACAAAGCCCTGGGCTGGCTGTCCAGGTTTGGTTTGCTCCTTTTCTCTCAAGCTCTTGGGGTTGTGAGCTCTCCCCCTGTGGCCACGGGTTGGCTGGGCGAGCCTGCAGGTCTGCACCGTCCCTGGGATCTGTGCCCGGCTTCGGGATTGTTTGGAGCCCTGGAATTCATCAAGCCAAGAGGTGAGACCTGTGGCTTCTCAAATCCTCTATTTTTAGATGTGTTCCCGTTCATGTGCAAATGATGTTCCTCATCAAGGATTGCTCTGCCCTTGGGACGCTGAGCTTGTCCCTCCTGATTTCCAGCTCTTCCATAAATATCTGGATTTTTGGCAGGCATTTTGCTGTTACTGTCTCCCTTTTCCCTGTGCTCCTGAGCTGGGTCCCGAGACCTCCCAACCTCCTTGCTGGGTTGCATTTGATACCCCGTGACAGGGGGGAGCTCTTATTTTGGGGTGCCTTACCCTGTGCTTGGGTGTTGGTGTTAATTCTGGGGTCTGACACCCTGCGAGCTCACCTTCAGCTCCTTCCCGGAGGCTGGAGCTGCGGTGGGACGGGTCTTTAGCTGGGACTTAATCCCTGCCAGGCAGAGTGCTGGCAGCGCTCATTAAGAGCCTAATTTAAGGTGCGGGCTTGACAGCTCAGCTGGAGAGACTTCCCCTTATCACAAGTGTTTCCTAATCCGTGTCCTTCGCGTGGGGATGTGTTTTCTTGGCTTGGGGCTCTGCCCTGGCGGAGTGAGGCAGCTGTGCCTGTCAGGCTGTCGGTGTGGTGGGACTGGCTGTGCCCCCTCTTGTGCCCTGGGGCTGCCCCTGGTGCCCCACAGGGTCAGGGCTCTGCGCAGACGAGCGTTCCTGGCACACAAACTGCGCCACTTCCCGGGGACAGCTGGGCTTTGCCAGGGGAAATCAGACTGCTGTGGGCTCGGGGCAATGACCCAGGGGCTGCAGGCAGGGTGGGGTGCTCTTGCCTGGGTTTGGGGTGCCTGCCCAGATTTTGGGTGTCTGGTCTGCCCCGCCCCTGCCCCAAAGTTTGGGGTGCCTGCTGTGTCCCTGCCCAAGTTTGGGGTCCCTGCCCAAAGTTTGGGGAGCCTGCTCTGTCCCTGCCCAAGTTTGGGGTCCCTGCCCGAAGCTTGAGGTGCCCGCCCTGCCCTCAGTCCCCACCTCCCTGGGGGCACACGTGGGGCTCAGCACTTGCCCCAGAGCTGGGGAGGACCACTCAGTGAAGGCTTCATGAAGGGAGGGCTCTGGCTGAACGTGCTCCTGGTGGAAAGCCCTCCAGGATGCCCTGGGCAGGGTGGGCACCTCCTGCTGCTACAGCTCTGCTGCCCAAAGGGTCAGCATGTTGTGCTGAGGTCCCTCGAGAGAGAAGGGGATTTAAACCCAAATTTCTGAGGTGACTGGTTTTATTGAACTCTGCTGGACCCGTGGGATGGTTTAGCTTTCTTGGCTTCTTCCTTCCCAGCTCAGGGATCATCTTGGCTCTTTCCTGACTTCCCTGAGCTCTGTAGCTCAGCTGCAGTTGTCCCTGGAGGGATGTGTGAGAAGTGGCTGGGGTGAGGTCTGAAGGCTCCTGTTGTGGGCTGGCTGTGGAGGGTACGTGGGGTGAGGAACCCCTCGAGGTCATCAGCTGGGGCAGATGGAGTCAGAGGAGTCAAAAGGCCCAGGCCATGACGTGCTGCCGTCCCTGGGCTGGTGTTTGCAGTGTGATAAGAGGGTCTGGAACTCAGATCCAACCCCTGGGCAGGAGCTGCTCCACCTCAGGCTCATCAGCTCTGCTGAACCTTAACGAGCTGCAGGGCTGGGGACACCAGAGGGTCCTGTGGCAGTGTGGACACGTCCCAGGAGGGCTTGTGCTGGGAGTGCTGCTGCTCTGTAAGTCCCTCTCAAATGTGTTTTTGGGGTTTCTTTTTTTTAAGGGAGTGGATAAATTTGGGGTGGAGGTTTGTAAATGGAGTGTCTGAAATGCAGCTGCCCCGGGGTTGTGTGTAATGAGCTGCTGATGCCTAATTGAGGGGGTAGGTGGTCTCGGCATGAAGAGGTGGAATCTGTCGCTGGAAGGGTTCAGGAAATGTGTCCATGGGGTGCCTGGGGCCGTGGTTTAGTGGTGGAGTTGGCAGTGATGAGTTCAAGGTTGGACTCGATCTTAGAGGTCTCTTCAGGACTTCAGTGGCTCTCTGAGTTAACTTGAAGGATTATTGGATCTTGCCAGGCTGCTCTTTGCTTGGAGAAAGAGCTCCTGGAGCTTTTGTGGAACTGTGGAAATGCTAGTGCAGGGGGGACAGTTCTCCTGGGTCACCTGGATGCTCCCTTGGGGCAGTGACCTCTGCAAGGGTGGCACATAAGCGGGTTATAAAGTGGGGTAGAACTGGGTCAGGAGTCACTTGGCTCCCATTTGGATTTGGAAGTGTCCAGGCCACGTTGGACAGGGCTTGGAGCAACCTGCTCTAGTGCAAGGTGTTCTACACAACTGTGTGGACATCCACGGGAGGGGAGAGGCAAAGCCGAGGTCCACGTGCTGCTGCTCTTGGCAGGATGGTCCCTCGAGGTTTGCCCTCTTCCAGGAGGGTTCCTTCTGTTGGGGGCACACCATAAATTGGTCCCTGTTGGTGCTGTGTGTGTTTGGCTGCCCCAGGCCCTGCTCTTGGAGCTGTCACTCTTACCCCGGTCTTAAAATGACTTTCTTTCCTCTTCTACTGTACTGCTGTGAGGACCGGAGAAGGGTCCTCCAGAATCACAGGGTGGTTTAGATTGGAGGAGATATTAAAGGAGGTGGCACTGCCTCAGTGGGCCAAGGGGAGGCTGGAGAAGACCTGGATGCTGTAGGAAGGCAGGCAGGATGGAGAATTATTTCTTCCATGGGGGTATATTCCCACAAATCCACCTTTTACCTGGTGGTCTTTGGCTTCTGACACCTCTGCAGAGGTGTCTGACAGAGGCACTTGCAGGAGCTGAGAGTGGGGAGGGCTCTGGAAAAGGCTGGGCAGGAGAACAGAACCCTCAGTCTGATGTCCCTGTGTGCCATGAGCAGTGATCCAGGTCCAATCCAGGTCCATGGAGTACATGGGATGGGACAAGGCAAGGAACCTGCAGCAGTTCTCCTTCCCTTCTCCTGGCCAGCTCTTGTTCTCCAGTGCAAAGCCAAAGGATGAGCCCTCGATTTGTGATTATTTTTTGAATTTATTTATCCCCCTCCAATGATGGATATGAACTAGATTCCATAAATACTTTCAGCTTTGGACACAACCTGCCAAAAATAGCTGGGAGCTCTGCAGGGGAGTCATTTGGCACAGGGCTCTGCTCGCTTTATCCCGAGAGTGCCCAGGAGCTCAGCTCATGGAGCATCTTTGGAACCAGCGGGGTGCCAAGGTGGCAATGGGAAGACGTTCCAGGCAGTGTTCCATCACTGGAAACCTTCACCTGAGCACTGCTTTTATTCAGCCTGATGGCTGAGAACACTTTGGTACCCTGGGCTTGGTTTGGGAGTGGAACGGAGGCTGGCAAACCCAGGCAGCTTGTGAGGATTTGGGTGTGAAGGGGAGGCTTCCATCCCACTAACCTTTGGGATGGGAGCAAAATCCCACTTTTATGGGTCTGGGTCAGGACTGTGAGCTGTTTTTAGCCTCTTTTCCCTGAGAGACTTTTGCAGAAGGGTGTCTGGCAGCTGAACCTGTCTCTGCTGCTCCCCTGTCCTGGTTCTGCGACCGTGTTGTGAATAATTTGGGAGGAGGGAATGTGTTGGTTCCTTCTGTTCAGCGTGGAAGTGGCACTTTCCCGGGTGGGGGTGGTGGTGGGTGGGAAGTGCTGCTGCTCTCCGAGTTCCCATGGAATAACCTCCCCTCTGGAGGTGGGAGCAGCTTCCAGTGGCATGACGTGGGCTCTGGAAATACTGTTGGCAAAGGGGTGGTGTTCACGCTCCCCGTGGGTCGTTTTGGGACACCCTGTGAGCTGTTGTGGGGAGAAAACACAGACTCCAGTGACAACTAGTGTGCTCAGGAGGGAGTTTGAGGCTGCTCTGCCTGCCCAGGGCTGGTGGGTCCAGGGGCTGCCCACCCAGTGAGTGTCCCTGGGGGTGATGGACAGAGCAGGACGTGCCTTGGTGTGGAACACAGTGGGGACCTGCAGAGGTGGGGGGACATGGAGTTTTGGGTTGGGAGGGACCTCAAAGCCCACCCATTGCCACCCCTGCCATGGGCAGGGACACCTTCCACTATCCCAGGGTGCTCCAAATCCAGCCTGGCCTTGGACACTGCCAGGGCTGGGGCAGCCACGACTTCTCTGCCCAACCTGTGCCAGAATCTGCCCACCCTCCCAGCCGGGAATTCCTTCCCAATATCCCACCCATCCGTGCCCTCTGGCAGTGGGAATTCATTCCCTGTGTCCTGTCCCTCCATCCCTTGCCCCCGAGTCCCTGTCCCGCTCTCCTGGAGCCCCTTTAGGCTTTGGAAGGGGCTCTGAAGAGCCTGTTGGAGTGTGCACTGGAGAGTTGTGTGGAGGACACTTGTTCAAGCAGCAGTGTCACCACAGTGTCTCCTCATGGCCCTGGATGGGGATGATCCTGCCTGGCTTGGTGATGCTGACACTGCTCTGGGAGCCATGAATATGTAGAAACCCTCTCAACCAAACCTGGCTCTTTCCTCAGCAAAAGTGGGCTTCTCCTGAGCAGTAATTAAAGTTTAACCCCAGCAGTCCCTGCTGTTGTTTGTCGTTTGCCTCAGAGGAAGGAAATGCGATCCTAATCTTGAACTCAAGTGGCACCTGTGCTTCCACTGGCAAAAGTAAATTGGCAGGGTGCTTAATGAAGCCTAAAAGATGTTGGAGATAATGGGCAGAAAAACCTCTGCCCTCCAGACTTGCCTCCCAGAGTTCCTGCAAGGCTTCCTGTTGTGCTTAAGAAAGAGGAGGTTTTGGTTTGTTTAGGGGTGTTTTTAACCCCTTGGAAAGCAGATGGCAGAGCTGACTCTTGTGCTGTTCCCTTCACATTTGGGTTGAAATTGTCCCCTTAGAGACCAGGCTGTGGGAGATGCCCATGGAAAGCTGCAGGTCAGAGAAGGGGAGACAACCTCAGACAACCTCTGCCTTGGCTTTTCAGACTTGGGTTGTCAGCCTGTCTGACCCGACACCTGGGTGAGTGTAGGGGCAGCTGGTTGCTCTAATGGGGGTCTTAAATTCTCCTGGAAGCCACAAAACATGCCAGAAAGCTCTTGTGTAGCTCAGAGTGGTGCCTTTTGGAGGACAGCCCTCCTGGCAGCTCTGTCGTGCCACGCTTGGGCTGTGTGTGGTGCAGGGGCAGCTTGGACACCACCCTGCCTGGGGGCAGCTGGAGGGGCAGAGGGAGGTCTCATGGCCTTAGAAGGTTGTCAAGCCAGGTGTGAGCTCACAAGGTGGGTTTGTTGCTGCTCTGAGTGCAGGGGATCAAAGCACCCCTGCCTGGAGGGGTGGGTGTCCCTGGGACGGAGAGCAAACAGTGCTGAAGTGAAGCAGAGGGCACAGGAGGGCAGTCCTCGTGGTCCTCAGCCCTGGCACGACTTGGATGAAATGGGGCATCACTTCAGGTCTGGGAGGAGCTGGTAATGTGGGGGAGAGCTGGATGAAGGACCAAAGCACTGAAAGGGAATACAACAGCTTTCTAGCAGGCTTGTGTGCTGCCAGGGCAGGACTGAACTCTTGGAGGACTAGGGAAGACAAGAGGAAGGATTTTCTCTTCTTCTGGAGGTAAAACAGCTGAAGTTTGGCAGCAGGACATGTCTGGGGGTGGAGGTGTGGGGGCTCGGTGCTCCAGGTTTGGAGAGCCATTTGGCCAAGCCTTGTGCCCAGCTGGCACAGCCCCGGTGGGGATCAAGCTGGACACATCTCCCTGTGCTTCAGGCACATCCCTGGCCTTGCCAGGACAGCCTGGGGGAATCCCCTCACTTCCAGAGTGTCACGAGGAGCTTGGGAGAAGATGCCACGAGGAAGGAGTAGGGTGTGAGCTGCGTTTGCTGCTGGAGCATTGAAATGCAGGGATATCTGTAGGAAAATGCCTGAAGATTCCCAGGGCTTGGGAATGATAAGCAGATGTGTCCAGTGTCCTTTGGGAAGAGGAGCAAGGATGTGATGTTTCCAGCACTAGGAAAGCAGGTGAAGAAGAGCTTTGGGGCTCTTGCAGCATTTGAGATCAATTAAAGTCCAAGTAAGCAAGTGCTTTGGCCCTGCCAGACATCATGGGAAGGGGATGGATTTAACAGGCAGTCCAAGGTTGCCCTGGCTGCATTTGGGATCAGATTCCCAGACTGGTTTAGGTTGAAGGGACCTTAAATCTCATCCCACTCCACCCCTTACCATAGGCAGGGCCACCTTCCACTATCCCAGGTGCTCCAAGCCTTGAACACTTCAAATGACCCAAGGTCCCAAAGCTGCCCTCCTGGGATAGGACAGGGCCCAGAGCTCAGATCCAGCTGGGATCATTCCCACTGCCAGCAGTGAAGGGCTGAGCAGCTTTGGGATTAGCACTAAATCCTGTGCACACGATGCTTGGAGCATGCTTCAGAGCTTCTGGGTGTCTCACAGTTGAAGGACTTCTCTGGCAATGTCTTTGCTGAGCCTGACAGGAAAAATCCCCAGGATGTTCCAGTTATTGCATTATTGTTATGTGCTAACAGGATTTCATTCCTGCACAGCCTTTCCCAGGAGGAGGAAGTACCTCAAAGGCCCCCCAGGTATTTTGGGAAAGGCTTAAGTGGGATAAAATTCAACTGCAGTCGTGTTGCAGGAGGGAAAGAAGGCTTGGAAATGAGGGAGCTGGAGCAGGGAGTGTTAGCACTTCCACATGGGATGTGCACGGCTCCAGGTGGTCCTGCCTGGCCCTGGGGCATTCCCTGCGGGGAAGAGACACATCTTCTCCATGGAAGAGCCAAAAGGAAGGAGTGTTGGCTCTGCTGGCTTTCCCATGGCATCTCCAAGGAGCTCTCCTGCTGCCCCACGCTGCTCTGGACCCCATGACCCAGAGGGAGCTGCTGCCTTTTGCCTTCCTGGCCCTATCAGGAGCTCCTCGGGGTGGATATCAGGAGCTCCTCGGGGTGGATCAGGAGCTCCTCGGGGTGGATCAGGAGCTCCTCGGGGTGGATCAGGAGCTCCTCGGAGTGGATCAGGAGCTCCTCGGGGTGGATCAGGAGCTCCTCGGGGTGGATCAGGAGCTCCTCGGGGTGGATCAGGATCCAGGCTCAGCCTGGAGGGAAGGAGGGTTCCTTTCTGGGGCCAAGCAAACCCAGTACCTTCTCCTCCCCTCTGGCTCGGGGTAGGTGTGGGATGTCGAGGTGGGGCTCAGCCTTCCCCAGGACTATGGGAATGTTTGTTCTTCCTTCTCTTTGAGGGATCTGGGGTTGGTTTGTGTTCCTTTCTGTTCAGTCTCCAACAATGCTGCTTCCCCTGCCCTGGAGCAGTTGTTCCCTGTGTGGCTGCCTCTTCCTTCCCCTTCCTCCCTGTGGTGGGCAGTGCTCTCCTGGTGATCCTTGCATTTGGGCTCTGCTTTACCTTCCTTTGTCCTGCTCAGGTCCCTCTTATTTATTTTTGTAATAATTCCTGCCTGGCTCCTCATCACAGGACCCACGCAAACAGATGTTTTGGCACTGATGGAGAGAGTTTAACAACCAAAGCAGCTTCTGCCTCACCCTTGAACTCGGCAGTGCTGGGTTAAATGGTTGGACTGGATCATCCTGGAGTTCTTTTCCAACCTCAGTGATTCATGACCTTACCTGCCATGGACATGGGACTGCAAAGTGGTTTTATAATACCCCTGGAGTTGCTGTGGCCTCCTTTAGGGAAAAAGTGGTGTTTTTGGGATCAGCCTTCTCTCAAACCTTTTCAAACACATCCACCCTGGGGGACAACACCCGGGGTGTTTTGCCATGTGAATCTCTAGTTCTGAGCTTACCCTTCTCCTGCACCATCTGCTATCCCAACAATAAGGAGGTTTTCCTTGGATGGTGCTGTTGGAGCAGGTCCAGAGGGCATGAAAATGCTCCAAGGGCTGGAACTCCTCTGCTCTGGGGCCAGGCTGGGACAGCTGGGGGGTCACCTGGAGAGGAGAAGGGTCTGGAGAGACCTGAGAGCCCCTTGCAGAGCCTGGAGGGGCTCCAGGAGAGCTGGAGAGGGACTGGGGACAAGGGCTGGAGGGACAGGACACAGGGAATGGCTTCACATGGACAAAGCCCAGGGTTGGAGGGGATATTGGGAAGGAATTCCAGGCTGGGAAGGTGGGGAGGGGCTGGCACAGGTTGGGCTGAGAAGCTGTGGCTGCCCCATCCCTGGAACTCCTGGTGCAGACAAAGAGCTGGATATTCCAGGCTGGGATGTTGGGAACCCCCTGACTGGGCAGCAGCTCTGCTGTGACCTCCTCCTGTCTGGAAAGATCCCCTGCACTCCAGATTAGAACTTGCAGGTCCTTCCAGCATTTATCAGAGGGGCTTCCTGAGGGAGCTGCTGGTGATTCCTGCTGGGGGGGAGGAAGAGGAAAGGGGGGGGGGTGGGTGTTCCATGATAGGCTTGGGATTGCTGAGCTCATGGAATGAGCTGGGAAGGGGAGGGGGGGTGTTGTGCCCTCTCTGGTTAGGTGGAAATCACGTGGTCTAATTAAACAAAGCAGCTCATGGTGAGTGTTGGGAGGGATTAAGTCACACCAGCAGAGCCCCACCACGCTCATCCTGTTGCTAAGGCCAACACCCCCTGTACAAACAGTCAGGAAGAGACTGGGATGCTCTGATGGAAACCTGGGAATTTGGGATAAGCAGGAAGCTCGGAGAAGCCCGTGGGGGTATTTCAAACCTTGTTGCCCTGGGTGGTGGTCAAGTCCCCTCTTGTTATTTTATGGAGAGAAGTGACCCTAAATCCCTTTATCTGCCATTTAGATGGAATGATACAGCTGGATTTCTAAGACCATCCTGGTGTCCAGGCTCTTTCCTGTGGCATGGGGACAGTGTTGGCGTGTCCTCTTGTGTGTAGGGTTTGGGTTGGGCAGTGCTGGGGGGTTCAGCTGGGCTGGGGGGAAGCAAAGCCCCCTCTGAGCCCACAAGAACACGAGGCTCCATCTGGATGGTACAAGCACTCCAGAGCAGTTCTAACACTTGCTCTGGCCTAGGGCAACCTGGTCTAGGGGAAGGTGTCCCTGCCCATGGCAGGGGGTGGCACTGGATGGGCTTTGAAGTCCCTTCCAACCCAAACCAGTCTGGGAGATACGGAGGAAATGTTGAGTCTGGCTCTAGCAGGGTCCAAACACTGAGGTGCTCGTGGGGGTTCTGGCCAGGTCTGGACCTCAGGACACCTCTTGATGGACCTTCTCTGGGAGCTGGGCCGAGATTCCCACCTCCTTCCTCCTGGGAGGTAACTCCCATAATGATGCTCTCTCTGGGGGACAACAGCAGGAATCTGGAGAGAAGTTGTGTGCAGACTGACTTGGGTGCCCTTCACAGCGCTGTGGTTGTCCAAGGAGTGCCGTGTCTGGCTCCTCCAGAACATCGGCCAGCCTGCAGACCCATCTCCTGGGGCACCTGCCTGGAGCCAGCCCCACGGGCACAGCTGGAGAGGAGTCTTTTGTTTCCCTGCAGTGCTGCTCCTCTTCCTTTTCCTCCCCAGCTCCTCACAAGTGCCCTGGTGTGGGGGCCAGGCTTTGCTGCTCTGCCCCTGCACAAGTTGTTTGCTCTTCTCTTCCATCCTCCCCACCTCCCCCTGCCCTCAGCTGAGCTGCCCCAGGGAAGGGGCTTTTTGGAAGGTGTTCAGTGTGATGCTGACCCAGGGGACTGAGCTGATGTTTAGAGACACTGGCATCTGATCTGCATCTCCAGCCCCCCACCCTCCTTGCTTGGAGAGACTCTCATCTCAAACATAGCAAGGGACAGCAGGAGGGGGAAATGGCCTCGAGTTGTGCCAGCAAATGTTTAGGTTGCATATGAGGAAAAACTTCTTCCCTGGAAGGGTGGTGGTCAGGTTTTGGGACAGTGCTGTGCTCACAGTCCCTGGAAGTGCCCTGGAGGCACATGGATGTGGTACAGGGGTTAGTGGTGGCCCTGGAAGTGCTGGGTTAAGTTGGACCTCAGGGTCTTGGAGGGCTTTCCCAACCTTAATGATCCTGTGAGTCTGTTCAAATGTGACTCTGGCTTTTTTTTTTTTTTTTAAGTAGATCTTGGTGGAATTTGCTCTTAAAAACAAACATTGCAGTTTGGCCTTCCCAGAGTCCTGTTGTGGAGTTGTTTGGGTTTGAAAAGGTTGGGATCATCCCCTGGATTTATGCCAAGGAGCTGTGAGGTGGTGCTGGTGGTGTGTTAGAGCTGCTCTTCGTGGAGCCACGTTGGGAAGGCTCCAGGAGGCTCTCCGCCTTCTGGGGGCAGTTTTTGGGCACCTAAACAGAGCTGTGGCTTGGGCCAGGAGCCCGCCAGAGCCTGTGCAGAGGTACCAGCCTCAGCTGGGGCTGCAGGAAGCTGTGGAGGAGCTTTGCACGGGGATGGGGACGGTGCAAGACACGGGTGGGACATCCACGGTGCTGCTGCCAGAGTGGCTTTGCTGCTGGTGGCTCAGGCTGCCCTTGGCCCTCTGGATCACCCTGTTTAATCCCTGGACTTACTCCAAATCAGTGTCAACAGCGTGTCTGAGCAGAGATTAACCAGGGTGAGAAGAAAAGTGAGTTCTCCTGGAGCTCCCAGTGAGCCCCAGTCCTTGGTCTGTGCTCCGAACCCATCCCGGGGGCTGCGGTGCCAGGGGATGCCCTGTGCCCCCTCTGTGCTGCCCCTGGTCCCTGCGGGTGGCTCTGGGGGGGCAGCTGGGGGTGGGCTGGCCCTGTGTTGCTCTGGCTGATCCTCACTAATGCCCTGTTTGCAGAGCCAAGCCTGTGCTGAGAACAGGCAGCTTTGGGGGAGAGGAGCCCCAGAGTGACCTGATCTGAGCCCAGGGGAGTTTCCTGGCTTGAGTTTTCACAGTGCTGGGGGTCTGAGGGGGGAAATAGGGAGGAAAATGTGGTTTTCAGACTATTGGGGGACATTTGGAAGGGAAGGGGTGCTTAAGGGAACCCACAGGGGGTGTGTGGCTTAGCTGGGAGCACCGCTGCAATGTGGTGGTGGCAGCTCGTGGCAGGGGCTTGGAGCGACCTGGTCTGCTGGAAGGGATCCCTGCCCATGGGAAGGGAGGGAGGTGGGTGAGCTTGTAAGGTCACTTCCAGTCCAAACTGTGCTAGAATTCCTAAATCCTGCCCCGCTGAGACTTTCCCCCTCCTTTGGGATGGGTGACAGGGCTGTGGCACGTGCCTTGCCCCAGCCCAGCTCTCTGCATCTCCTCGAGGATGAAATGACTCTCTGGGCTTTGGGGCTGTGTTGGCCAAAGTGGGGAGGATACCCAACCCCTCCGGGCTGCCCTGGATCCAGGAGGGCACTGTGGGGTGCACTGGAAGCAGGAAGGAGCTGCTGCTCCAGTGTGTTGGTCTGGATTGATTTGCTGCTGTGAGAGGAGCAGCAGTTCCTGTGTTGCACAAGTGGATGTGGCTGAAGGAGCAGAGACTTTGGAGATGATTCAGTCGGTGTGTAAACACACACTGAACCCTGGTGCTCGTGAGGGCTGTGCATGGGCAGCTCTCTGAGCCCTTCTGGTGCTCAGCATCCCACCCAGCCCATTGGAAAGGGAATAATCCAGCCAGAAGGTGTTGAATTCCCCCTGTCTGCACCCCAAGGTCTTCTCTCTGATCTGAAGTTCTTACACTTGAGAAAGCAGCCTGGGAACCCTGACTCTGCTTCCTGTGCTCTCTCCGTGGCTGTGCCTCCTGGATATGAGCTCAGCATAAAGCAGCTTCTCAGATGCCTTCAAAGCTGCCTGCAGAAATTCGGGGAAGAAAGTTAACATGAGGGCAAATCCCTGGCACGTGGGACAGTGTTGGCTTCTGCTTTTCCTTTGGTGGAAAGGCTCAGAGCGTGTTTGTAAAATGAGGCATTGGTTTTATTAACTGGGGGTCTCCTGGGCTGGTGGGATTGATCTGTCCTCCAAGGAGTTGAGAATGAAAGCATTAATAATGTTTGGGAAGATTGCAGCAAGGAAAGACATCTAAGGAGTAAACTGATCAGGAATAACTTCCGTGGGGCACTTGTCTCTGTTATCTTGCCGTTCTGGAGCAGCAGCAGGTCAGGGTGACACGAGTTGAGATGCCAGACGTTGGTTGCTCCTCACACAGTCCTTGTGGGCTGTTGTGGCAGGGGGAATTTTGGAAGTGTTTAACAGTCTTGCTCTGTGGTGCTTTTCATGAGGGTTGGACCGACAGCTTCTGTGGATGCAGGTTGGTCCAGGAATAACAAAATAACTCAGAGTGGAAAGGGCCTTGAAGTGTCTCCCAGTGCCCCCCCGTGCCATGGACAACTCCTGCTATTCCAGGTTGCTCCAAACCCTGTCCAGCCTGGCCTGGGACACTTCCAGGGATCCAGGAGCAGCCACAGCTACTCTGCCCACCCTGTGCCAGGGCCTGCCCACCCTCCCAGCCAGCAATTCCTTCCCAAAATCCCACCCATCCCTGCCCTCTGACGTGATGCTCCAGCCCTGCTCTGTTACGGGGGCAGAAGCTCGGGGGGCTCTTGGCACTGAGGGGTTTTCTCCACCCCCTCCCGGTGGGTTGGAAGGATTTGGGGTGGCAGCTCAGGGTGCAGAGCTGGGCTGGTGTCACACCCCGTGCCCTCTGCTGTCCCTGGCAGGCGGCTGTGCTGGCTGGGCGACCCCTGGCACGTGTGTGTGCCCACCTTTTGGGGCTGGGCTGGTTCCCCGGGGCACCGTGAGGGCCGGGAATGCCCTCTGTCCTCGCAGGTCAGCCGAGGGCACTGTTTGCATCCTGTAATTAACAGCGGTGCCGTTAATCACCCGGCGGGCACATCTGGGGAGGCTGCGCTGGAGTCCCGCTCCCTGTCTCAGTTGGATGTCCCTGGGGGGATGAGGATCCTCCCCGGTGCCTGTCCCGGTGCCCGGGAGAGGGGGATGATGAGGATATCCCCGTCCCGGTGCCCGGGAGAGGGGGATGATGAGGATATCCCCGTCCCGGTGCCCGGGAGAGGGGGATGATGAGGATATCCCCGTCCCGGTGCCCGGGAGAGGGGGATGATGAGGATATCCCTGTCCTCGTGGCTGAGGGGATGATGAGGAGGGACCCTGGGATGATGGAGATGTTCCCTGCCCTGGTCCCCGAGGTGATGGGCATCCACCCGGTCCTCGTAGCAAAGACAACCCCCCCTGGGCTGTCTGTGCTGGTTTCTCCTCCCCTCCCATCAAGTCTGTGTTTGAGGTTTATAAATCCCCATGTTTATAAATCAGTGCTTTGGCTTTTGTTTCTTCCTCCCTCTTGGAAAATGTGGCTCATGCAACGGTGCAGCTTTTCTTTTAAAATATAGGATGGGATTGCTGGAGGGGCCACAGGTGATATGGAAGAAGGGACAAGTGTCCAGCCTTTTGGGGCACATTGTCATGGGCTTTGTGGCTCTAGATCTCCAGGTGGGGTTTGAGTGTTCCAACCTCTGGGAGAGGGGCCAGGGAGAAATGAGGAATCAGCTGTTGGGTTGTGCTTTAGGTGGTGATGGGCAGGATGCCACATCCTGTGTGTGCTGGGGTGGGGGGGGGATTCCTTGGGTGTCTGGGGGATGGGAAGAACCTCAGGTACCATTTCTGTGGCTCTTGTTTATTCAGACATGGAATTGATAACACAGATCCCCTCGAGCCCAAGGGAGGGGCAGCTGGCAGAGAGCAATGACAACCTGAGGACCCTGTAGTGATTTACCTGCTGTCCTTCAGGAGGAAACCCATCTTCCCTGAATCGATCCTGATGAGCAGACTCCAGATTCAAGTGACCTTGCTCTTGGATGCTTTTTCCCTGATTTTTCTTTTTCCCCCCCCCTCTTGCAATGCAATCCCTGAGCAGCCTTTAAATCTGAGCCACGTTTTGCTGCTCAGTGCTCCTGTGGTGCTGATAATCCTTCTCTGCTTGACATTCCTTCATCCCCAGGTATTTATGTGCAGATGAACAGCAGAGCAACAATCCTGACTTGCCATCCCAGGGCTCTGGGAGTGTTTCAAACATAAACTGGGCTTCACTCTCAGCTCTCTTACTTTTAGCTGCATGGCTGTCTTTGCACATAATAAATCACCAGCATTTATTGGTCTTTGGACATAAAGGTTTCCCCAGGGGAAAGGGGGAGGTTGGCTGAACAAAGCCTTCCCTATAATCAGAGTTTGCAGAAGGCTTTGGGCAGGAATTGCAGTTGCTGGCCAGGACAGTGAGAATTTGATGGCTCTGTGATTGCCCTTGTGCCCTGCCAGGAGGTTTTGGGGTGCTGGGTCACACCCCCTGGGCTGTGTGGTGGGAATTACGTGGCAGGAACCGATGCAAACTCTGTTTCTGGAAACACTGCACTGGAGTTTGAGAACGATGTCACAGTCTGGGTTGGAAGGGACACCTTCCCCTAGAGCAGGTTGTCCCAAGTCCCTTCCAGCTGCGTGCCCAGGGTGAAGAGGTGGTGTGTGAGGTGAGCTGGATCTCCTGGTGCTGGGGGATTGATGGCTCTTGCTTCTTGGGTGTCTTTATTCTCTGTCACCTCGTGCTGAATCAGCTCAGTGCTTCTCTAAACACGTGGTGCAGTAACACATCTTGGACTGGACCCAGCTAAGCTGGGCTTTAACCTGCTCAGCTTGTGCTCTGGGTGAGGCCAGGTGGACTCCTCTGAAGGGCTTTCCCCGGGAGAAGGGTGTGTCTGGGGAGGAACATTTGCCGTGGCTTCGGAAGGTGACTCAGTTTTTAGGAAGGTACGGAAAACTTGAACCTCCCGAGCTGGAAAGTGAATCTTGTGTGAGCACCTCTGGTTCCTCTTGGTGTCAGCATCCCCCTTTTGGGGGGAGTGGGGAAGAGCATCCCCCTTTTTTGGGGGGAGGGAGGAGAGAGCATCCCCCTTTTTTTGGGGGGGAGAGACAGAGCATCCCCCTTTTTGAGAGGGGGAGAGAGAGAGCATCCCCCTTTTTTGGGGGAAGGGAGGAGAGAGCATCCCCCTTTTTTGGTGGGGGAGGAGAGAGCATCCCCCTTTTGTGGGGTGGGGGGGAGAGAGCATCCTCCTTTTTTTGGGGGGAGGGAGAGGAGGGAAGAGCCATCCCCCTTTCTGGGGGGGGGAGAGAACATCCCATGTTGGGGGGGAGGGAGCATCCCTGGTG